>PVJH01002500.1:0-166887 GCA_004026705.1 Nesogale talazaci | reverse complement strand
TGAATTGCTATGTGTTGTGTGCCTATTCTCAACAATGACAGCAAGAAATAAATTGGGCTTTAAAAGTAGCAAGAGTTATTTTTAGTGTTTATAAATACTGTGCTGTTTAAAATTTTGTAAATTTAACAATAACTCCTTAATATCAACTGCTTAGGAATCTATCATCTTTGTATATTTCTTCCTTTTGGTTTTTCCTCTTATCCTATTTCTCTCTCTCTCTCTCTATATATATTTATTTCATAATGGTTACATACAATTTTTTGTAGTACTTGTTCTAGCTTTGGGGAGACAACAGTGAATGAAATTATTTCTGATTTGGAGTTTACAGTCTAATGAGAGTGGGAGACAATAGACTAAAGACCTACAAAAACTCTTGGTGTCTATGAACATGATGTTTTTGGGGAATATAAGAAAGATAACAGGTAGAGACCACTCTAGTTGTCACCAGTCAGGGTGCCTTATTACCTGTAGCCTCAAGACCTGTAATAGGAATCCAACTTGATGTTTGGGAAAGTTATGTTGTGGAAGAAACCATATAGAGTTAGATTCTGGGAAGAGAAAATTAAAAGTCTGGTGACAACAGAATGAAACATTGTACAGTTCTGCACCATGCTCATATGCCTGAGCCCACTCTGTCAATCCACTTAATTGAGGATTTTCCTCTTCTTTACCACCCCACCAAGCATGCTGTCCTTCTCCAGGGACTTTTCTCCTGACAATATGTCTAAAGCATGTAGGACAAAATGTTACTGTTTTTGCCTCTAAGGGCACTTTGGTCTTACTTCTTCCAAAACAGATAGGGTTGTCCTACTAGCTGTCCATTGCACCTTCAATATTCATCTTCAGAACCATAATTCAAGTGCATTGATTCTTCTTTGTTCTTTCTAATTCAAGGTTCAACTTTCACATGCAAGTGATGCAATGGAGAATACTGTGGCTTGGATCAGGCACACCCAAGTCTTCAAAGTAACATTCCTGTTCTTCCATACTCTAAGGAGATCATGTGCAACAGGGTAAGCTAGTGCATTATGTATTTTACTCTCCTGATTGCTGCTTCCATGGGAATTAACTATGTATCCAAGTAAGAAGATTCTTGACATCAACTTTTTCTCCACATATCTTGATGTCATCTCCTGGTCCAGTTGTAAGAATTTTGGTCTTCCTTACAATGAGTTGTAATCCATCCTGAAGCCTACAATCTGTGTTCTTTATCAGCAAGTGCTTGAATTCCTCCTCACTTGCACTAAGTGAAGTCGTGTCATCTGCATACTGCATGTTGTGAATCAGCCTTCCTCCAATCCTGATGCCTCACTCTTCTTCAAACAATCCAGCTTCACTGATGATTTGCTCAGTGTATATATTGAACAAGGGTAGTAAAAGGCTGTAACTCTAATACACACTTTTCCTGAGTTTAAACCATGTAGCATGCTCATGTCCTGTTAACACAACTGCTGCCTCTTGATCCATGTACAAGTCCCATGTAAGCAAATTGAAGTGTTCCAGATTTCCCATTCTTCTCAAGGTTATTCACAGTTTATTCTTATACACATGGCTGAAATTAGTCAATAACAAAAGGACAGATATTGTATGATACCCCTACTGTAAAAAGTCATGAACAAAACTACATACAGAAAGAAGCATTCTTTGAAGGTTACCATGGATACAAGGGGAAGGAGAGTAAGTCACTAACTAGTGAGTAGACACACATCAACTAGTATGAAAGGAAAGGCAATATATGTCATAGCAAAATTATCTAGACAAAGGAAAACACAGAGGTTAACAAGAGGTAAAGTCAGGAAAAGTAAATATTTTTACATGTATGGTGATATCACAATCTATGAATAGGCTCATAGATAGAAACTCAAACTGAATAGAAATGGATAATAGATGGGACCACATCCAGGAATACATCTAGTTGACAGAGGGTACTTCTACAGATATATTTATATGTTCTATAGATATATCCATGAATATTGTAACACAGACTCAAAAAGGTGATAAAAAGTTACCTGTAGCCAAACACCTTGAGGGACTAAGTCACTAGGGGGTTAAGGCATAGACTTGGGTGACTCAAAGACAATTAGCAAAAGATACACAAAGACTTATGCATCCTTTTTTGGAGATCAGCAACAGGAATCTTTTAAAAAATCATTTTATTGGGGCTGCATATAACTTGTTTCGCCATCCATCCATCCATCCATCATATCAAGCACACTTGTACATTTGTTGCCATCATTATTCTCAACACATTTGCTTTCTACTTGAACCCTTGGTATCAGCTTTTTATTTCCCCCATCCCTTCTCCTTCATGAACCCTTGATGGTCTATAAATTTTTATTTTGTCATGTCTTACACTGTCCAATGTCTCCCTTCACCCATTTTTCTGTTGTCCATGCACCCCCAGAGACAGGGTTATATGTAGATCCTTGGGATTGGTTTCCCCTTTCTACCTCACCTTCCCTCCAGTCTCTCAGTATTACCACTCTCACTACTGGTCCTGAGAGGTTCTTCTGTCCTGGATTCCCTGTGTTTCCAGTTCCTATCTATACCACTGTACATTCTCTGGTCTAGTTGTATTTTTAAGGTAGAATTGGGATTATGATAGTGGAGGAGGGGGGTATATTTCATCATTGCTACACTGCACCCCGACTAGGTCGTCTCTGCAAGTGGAGCCTTACAGCTTGTAAGTGACAAGGTGCCAGTATTGGTGTGTCCTTACCTATGAACAAAGAAGAGTAAATAGCATAAAATATACATGGACATAATCAATCTGAAAGATTAAGTGAATTTCTGTCTCCACCCCCCTATTGTCAGAAAAACTAAATGGTGCCTAGCTACCCCTGTTGAACTCCCTGAATAGGAGGTCCTGAATAGAATAGGATAAAAATGTAAACAAAAATAAAAATAACATGAATGATCAGGTTTACTGCTCTGATGGAGATTGCTGGAATTCCTGCGTCAATGACCCTTTAGGTCTATAATAGAATTCTCTCTCTTTGGTCAAATTCCATCAAATCATAGATAACTTAGAAGGCAAATGATAAAAAGAGAGAGGTATGTACTCCTTTTAGAAGAAAATCATCTCTAAGATATCAAAAGAGAAGTATTTGTCAATGTATAGAGCTCAGAAGGCAGGGATGTATAGGAAAGAAGAACAAACGACAGTAGTAGAAAAAATGAAAAGATTGATTTTACATTATGGGTCTTACAATCATTGTCATACAGAATGTCTATGTATTTTAATATGGAAAACCAATTTGTTCTGTAAAGTTTCACTCATATTACGAAAAAAAGAAAGTGAGACAGAATAGAGTGAGATCAGGTTTAGAAAGTCAGACTCTGCACAGAATTGTAAACAATGGGAAAGATTATTTTATTCCTACAGTATTTTTAGATTCTTTTTTTTTCACCTAGCCCTAGTCCTAGCCTAGCCTCAATCCTACCTAGAGTACTAATTTTATCATTTCCCCAGTATTTTAAACATGCCAATGATATGCATAGGTGCTCTCCTAGGAGTAGGTCATAATTTAGAGTCGTTTACTAGGTAATAATTAAAATATACATTAAAGGTAGGAGCAATGGAAGTGGTAGAGGGATTTGAGAGGACGTTAAGGGATCGAGTTGGTGGCATAGGATTATATTTGCATCTAGAGGCTCCTTTAGCTCTTGTACTGGAAATAAGATAGGGCCGACAACAAGCAGAAAGATCAAGATAGGTAGCAACACGGACAGGACTGGGTGAGGAACTGGATGGAGATGGTGATGGAGATCCATTGGCCTACTGGGTAATTCTCTCACTGAATCAGCTTGGAAGAGAAAAGATTGGACATCAAAGACTATTCTACCTATCTACTATCGATCTGATTTTACATGTGCTCATACTTGTGTGATAATGACTGTGGTATCTTTGAAGTGACAAATGGGTATGTCAAGATGAAGCTGTGTATATAATGAGAAGATTGAGGGAGGGTTTTGTGTCAAGTGATAGTAGAAGTCATAGTCCATAGTGCTATGGATTGTCAAAAAGGACAAGCAAATTTATCTTGGAAGAAATATGGCCAGGGTGCTCCTTGGAGGGAAGGATGGCAAGATGTCGCCATATACTTTAGACATGCAACCAAGAAGGACTGTGCTCTTGAGAAGGACATCATGTGTGGGAAAGCGGAGGGGCAGCCAAAAAGAGGAGGCGTCTCAATGAGATGGATGGACACATGGTTGCAGTGGGCTCAGTCATAGGGGGTGCAGAACAGTGTAATGTTTCCTTGTGCATTAGGTCGCATAGGGCTTGGAACCAACTTGATGGCATTTAACAACAACAACAACAACAACAACAGAACCCCTTAAAAAGTTTTATTGGAACTTCATCCACATACCATTCAATTCATTATTTCAACCATATCGAGAAGAATTTTTCAATCTTTACCACAATCCACGTTAGACTATTTTCTTTTTCCTCATAGTCATTCATGTAATTTCACATCCCCCCCAAATTTGGCAAAAATATGCACAACAGAACATTCAGTGCCATTGATTATGATCTTCATGTTGTACAATCATTAGTGCTATTCTTCTCCAAATTGCCCTCTAAGATAAAACCTCTTCTTCCTTCACTCATGGTACCCACAGTCAAGTTCTTTCTTTCTTTTTTCCTTTCTTTCTTTCTTTCAATAGCTTCTTATAATATCCACTTCCGCAGTTAAACTGCCTCTCTATATATGTATATATATAATTGCAATTAGTTCCTTACCCCCACATTCACTGATTGCTCCCCAATTCCCATTACTCTTACCCACTTCTCAATAAACCATTGTTTCAGTTATTGCTTATGTGCATCCACTCCTTGGATGCTTCCTAAACTGGGAAACCCAATAGAAACAATAAAATATAAAACCAAGGAGGTGTACAAAACGTCATGGTGAGTGAAGGGGAGTGCAGAGTAGAGACCTCAAACTCATCTGTAGGCAACTGGACTTTTTCTTACAGAAGAGTGTCAGGGAAAAGACGAGACAGTCAGGGTGCAGTATAGCATCAATGAAACATACAACTTTTCTCTAGTTCTTTAATGCTTTCTACCTTCCACCCCAACCCCCCACGTTTGTGATCCCAATTCTACCTTACAAATCCAGCTATACCAGAGGGTGTACACTGGTACAGATCAAGGCTGGAAACACAGGGAATTCAGGACAGACAAACCCCTTAGGACCAATAATAAGAATAGTGATAATAAGAGGGTAGGTGTGAGGTGAGGGAGAACTTATCACAATGACCTACATTAGGGGTGTAAAACTGGTAGTCCATGGGCTGTGAAGTCATTTTTTTATGACCCACGATACTCTGAAATAAAATAAAAGTAGAAAAATTGTTATGAAGAAAATAGTGCTCAGGGGAGATAGAGGCAATATCATGCACACAATTCCTTCATTAAGTCTTTAACTACTCAAGACAAGTAAAATCACAAAATCAAATTTGCTCACTTTCATTGAATTTGACACCCCAATCTACAGATAACCCATCTTGGGAGATGGATAACAGAAAAGTGGTGAAGGGAGACATTTGTCAGTGTAAGACATGAAGCAAAATTATCAAGGGTTCATGAGGGAGGGAGGGTGTGTGTGGGGAGGGGACCATAAGGAGCTGATACTTAGCCCTCAAGTAGGAAGAAAATGTTTTGAGAATGATGATGGCAACAAATGTACAAATGTGCTTAACACAATTGATGTATGTATGGATTGTGATGAGCTGAGTGATCCCCCAATAAAATGATTTTAAAACAAAACAAAACAAAAATCTCAAAATGAAACCGAAAGAGGAAAATAACAATATAAAGATTAAAATAAAAGTAAGAAAGACAAAAACATCAATAGTATTTAAAAAGCTAGAGAAGAAATTTCTTTCTTGGAACAATCTAGAAATATTTGAGCCTAAATCAAATTCAGGTCTAGTTGAGAGGGAAGTCAGCTGACTTAGTATCATATTATACCATGATTCAATACATCGTAACTAAGTTTATAATAGTCTCTGCATGATAGTAAACTTGCTCGAGTCCCTCACCTGTGACTAGAGGGATGTGCCAGAGGCCCAGTCTGATCAGGCAGATTGACCTCTGCAGATAGATTTGAGTTCCCAATGTTCTCTATACCCTTCTACAGATTGGGTGTTCATAATTGAATCTGTGATACTTTCCCCGTCAAAATATTTGGATTTAGCGGCTTCATCAGCTTGCTTCCCCACAAGCTGGTGAACCCGTCTGCAAGCTCCCAATGGAGCCTGCTTTAATCTCACCTAAAAAAAATTTGGATTTTATTGTCATCATTGGATCATACAGGCCCGTGTGTCCTTCTGTGTGGACTTGGGTGACAACTCATTTAGAAGGTTGCTTGTTTGAATACAAGCCTTTAAGACCCCAGAAACTTTTCCACTTGATAGCAGAGCACCATCTCCTTTCTTCACTGCACTCGCTGTATCACCCTCATCATCAGTAATTTCTTTGTGAAAGCAAATATCGAACAGGGTCATGCTGTAAGAATCATCTTGAATTAAGTGAGAAAGTGAGAACCCAGAAAGCATCAGTTTGTGCCCTGTTCCCTGCAAGGCCAGCATCTCAGATCGTCATAGTGCCCAGCCCATGGTGTTGCATAAACACATACCCAAAGTGTCTACTCAGAACCATAGAACCAGTTTTATTCTCTCTTTAGTTACCCTGCAATTATTGTTCTGCATCCCTTTCCAAATGCGGTAGCTTCTCCCCATTTTTACACCATACCCACCAACAAAAACATCAGTGCGTCCTCTGAAACTATAGATGTTCCCATGCCTTGTTCTCAACCTGACTTTTCAGTAATACTCTC
This sequence comes from Nesogale talazaci, assembly GCA_004026705.1. Classification (NCBI taxonomy): domain Eukaryota; kingdom Metazoa; phylum Chordata; class Mammalia; order Afrosoricida; family Tenrecidae; genus Nesogale; species Nesogale talazaci. The sequence continues at coordinate 160,039 of PVJH01002500.1, read as the reverse complement.
CTCTCATGTCGATGAATACACTTCTGATCTGTCAATGCCTTGTATCAATGTTTTAAAGCATCAAGTGAGTGGTCTTCTTCTCCCTTTCCAGTCTTTTTGAAAGAGTGACCCAAGCCGTTGTGCCATCTCCTCCCATGAGATGCAGAACGCCTCTTCTAGGCACTCCATCATTTAAGGGGAGGGAGAGCAAATGGAGTAGGGAAAAAGCACATTGGTAGTAGAAAGAAAAGAGATTTTCAAGATGACAGACCTGTTTGGATGAGGTAAGATAAATGACCCTTAGATTTATCCCCTCATTCAATAAGTAATTGTTATTTTACTCCTAAATGATAGGTAATCTACTAGGTATCAAAAATACAGTATTAAAACAATAGCACAATGCTCTAATGAACAAAAGCAACATAAATGAGGTTAGGGAGTGAGAGTCATTGGGATGAGAATACAATTTGGATGGAGTCAACATTGCTTGTGTTCTGATCTCTTGACATCATATATCTCTGATATTTGTGAAGTTCATAAATGGAAGAAGCAGGAATCTAGGCAAAATTTTATATAAAGGGTTTGTAGAACCATTAAATTATACCTGGAGGGAGTAACACTCACTGTGATGGAGTCAATGCTGATGGCGGCTGTTCATAGTAATAGAAAGCTCAACCTTTCACCCTTGGAGCTGCTGGTGGTTTCAAACTGCGGACCATGTGGCTCCCAGCCCAGTTGGTAACTACTGTAGCTCCAGAGAATGCAAGTCTTTACATAATCAATAGACACAGATATGAAAGTTTAGAGCTTTGATGGAGAAGGGGTACTGGAGAAGAATGTGTACTGGAGCTTGTTGAGGTTGGGGAAAGTGAAGGTTGGGGATTTGAATGATTGGGATAAGATTTAAGAAGGAGAAGGGTAAGGGTAGTGCCTGAAGAGTAGGGGGAGGTTGTCTCTCACTTCCTTAAACATGGATTTGAGACTCCTAGGACAGGGCCCTGGAGCCACAAACACCTCCTACACAGGGAGGATTTTTGCAGGTAGATTTGTCTTGTCCTCTGTTCCCATGCATGTGACTGAACTGATGACTCAAACGTTTGTCTGCCAGCCCTCTCTTCTGGGTTTTAAACAGTTCTCGTGTCCTCACACTTTCCTATTGCCTTTTTCACTGCCCCTGTCACTTCTTGGTTCCTGAGACTATCCACCAATAAGCATTAAGCATCGACAAGATTAAACATGTGCTCGAAAATAGTGTAGAAGATGGGTACTACATAATCCTGGTCAGGAGTTTGGTCGGATGGTTGTCAGCAAGCACTAATACAATAATTTGATGGCTATTAGGTAGGAGGACTAGGAAGCCAAGGTCTTCTGCTATTCCTCCATGAAGCACATCAATATAGAGCACAGTCAGCAAAATAAGGGCTTCGGCTCTGTATGATCATGCCCCTTGTCCTAAGCACGTGGCTGTAGGCTGCTAATTCAGCACTGGATAACTTTTGCAGAGAGGGCACCTTGCAAGAGTGAGCAAAGTTCCATAATCCACAGGGAGCTGTAGTATCAGTGTTGTCTGAATGAAGTTGGTGGTGGATATTCACAGTATTAGGTCTCAATCATGAACACTCAGATAAACCTGTTCCTGACCACTGGGGGTGGGGGGCAGAGAGGATTACTGATGGTCACTTGGCACTCATGGACCATAAGAGATAGAAGTTACTCTTTAGCCCCAAGAATATAAAATGGTAACCTTCCACAACCCCAGATTTTTCCCCAAAGCTATGTATTTAAATTCACAACCTTATCACCTTCAAAGCAGTTTCCAGCACACTTATTGCATTTGTCAAATCTGTGATTCTGTTCTTAGAAATAGTTTTCAAACTCATCGGTTTGGAATGTTGACAGCATCTCTCTTGTTTTTTTCTTCATCTCTCACAATACTGCCCATTCATGCCTCTTTTCATTAAAGGACACAAAAGAAGTCTCATAGAGTGAGGTCAGGTGAGTAAGGTGTGTGGGGAAAGATAGGCATACTGGATTCCCCCCCCCCCTTGTCCCAAACTTGTGCACTGAGATGACTGTGTGATCAGGTGCATTGCTGTGGTGGCAAAGCCAGTCCCCTGTATACCACATAACAGGCCTCCTTTTGTCACATACTGACAAACTACCTTTTCAGAACCTCTAAACAGAAATCCTAATTAACAGTCTGATCTGGTGGAAGGAATTCCAAATGTACTATCCTCATATGAAAAAAAAGTCAAATGAACATTTTACTGGTTGTGTGTGTGGGTTAACATTTACCCTTTTGCCAAAATTCACGTGAACGCTTGTCTTTTGGAAATAGAGTTGTGAAACTGCCTCTCTGAGCAGCACATGCTTTGATTGCTTCCTGGAGGAGGGAGAACAAAGAGCTCAAGGCTTTACCAGGATGTTTCTAGTGAGGCAAGGCGAAACCTAGTCCCACGTGTTCTGTGTATCCTGTATCACTTGGTGTGTACATAGTGTATGTGAAGGACAGATCTTAATTTTAAATATTCAATCCTCCTAGATAGGCAAGAGGTTTCCAGTGCATGACAAAAGTAGACTCACACATTTTGTTCATTTACTGTTCAGCTTCAGAGGAATGACTTGTGGAAGTGAAATGGTGTCAAGGTATACAGATATTCATTTTGGTCAGCTGGGTTGATAGAGGTGAGGAGGTGAGGGAGGATTCTAGACCAGAAAGCTTAGTGAGAGGACATTTTCTGATTCCAGTTTTTGTTACAAACGTGCAGTTGATTCAAAACTGCTGGCTGTAGTGGGCAAACTTAAATCCTGCTTGGAAACAACAAGAAAGAGTCCTTTCCAATGTTTACAAGTGCACAGCCCATTAAAAGAGGACGTAAGCTAAAATCTTTAAATCCATTTGTAATATTTTTATTGTAATTCATAGGAAAAGGTGCATTTGGGAGATGGCATTGTTTATATTGATGACTTGGAGGCAGTATACTGTGCAATGGGTGAGAAAGGAGAGGGAAGCGGAGGAGTCTGTGTCAGTTTGACAAGTTCAGATAGTCTAGACTTGATTTTAAAGGTACATTATAGTTCATATTGCTGTGTGTTCAAGGACAGATTGGTCCTAATGTTCAAAGTATCATAAAATAGTCCTGGTATAGACATAGTAGGTTAGAAGGATTGTCTTCAGTGGGGTGACCTCTGTTGAGCACCTCTTTGAGCTGCTCATTCTGTGCTTCATCAGTGAAGGAGGGGAAGGAGAAGAGGAACAGCAGAGGGAAAGGCAGTTGGCTCATCTCTCTGTAATTAGGAAGTTGTGCTAGATTATAACAAAAATCCATATGTGCATTTTAAATCAAATACTTGTGCTTATTCTGGGTAATATTCATTATTTTACAGTATCAAAGCATTTCAGATGCCTTGAGGTGATAATGTATGATAAAAGTAATACTAGTGAGTTAACCAATCTGTACATACTCTTTTGTTATAGTTTAGAAAAGCATCTTGGATATGGAATTATTAATCTATCTTTGAGCAGTATAATACCAAGTTTCGTTAGGTTGATGACATGAGGGAAGCAGTATGTGTCAGGGGAGGAATGGATGCAAATATGTGCCCGTGTTTGACAGTTTGATGATACTCCTTGCTGTAGGTGTGCATCTCATGACTGTATAATAGAAATACAATAAATTCACTGGAAACGCCTTGATAGTATTTCAATAGTTCAAAATCTGGTAATTCTTCTAGAAGCATTATACTTAGTGTCCTCTTGCTTTATGTTTCATTTTACATTGTGCATTATGAGAATGTAGTGTTTTAATTTTAGCTATGTCCATACCATTATCTAGATGTTGGTTAACAATTTTTGTCCTTTATGAATTTTTTTCTCCTCCCTGCAAGATTTTTTGGTATCCTTCTCTAGTTGAGTCATCATATTATATTCTTGTTTGCTTGGCTTTGGGGCTTGAACTGGTAAAAATTCATGATGTGTGAAAAATGCATAAATCCACATGAGATGACCTCAATCACCTACAATTGTGTGCCCAGTCATTTATATACATACACAGGACGCAGACATGTCAAACGGTCTCAGATCATCAAAATGATTCTTGATACTTTTGTGGCTTTTTTCATTTTTGCTGTTTGCTTTCAAACAAAAGATTTTGAAGCAGGAAAAAGTGAGTCCTCATGGCCTGTAGAAAAAAAGTTAACTTGCTAACTCTTCAAAATAAAAAATAAATACAGGAGATAAAAGAAGAACAATGGAGATATTTATTAGTTTTCCTGCCCTTGTTAATTGCTTTGTTTTTCAATGTCCCACAAGAGAATCATCAATAGAAACTTGCTTCCACAGTCCTAATGGGCAGATAAATCCAGGGTGATGTCACTGGTCCACTGATCTTAGCAAACTTAACTTTGACTACTCTCCACCATGCATCACTGTGAAGTCTCACATCATCTACGGGTGGTCCAAGCAGGAATGTAGGCAGAACTACAGAGCAAAGGGTAACCGATGTCCTGAAATATTGACTCTGTTTCAATACATCCAAGGAGTTCTTGCCATTATCTCCTCAACATATTCCTGTTTATCTCTATATTTATGAAAGAAATCAAACTCACAGTTTTGTTTGCATCTAATCATAAAACATTTACTAATTGCAACATAGGAGAAAGTTATTTTTGTTCCCAATGTCTTATGTACAGAACAATATCTATTTTTTCTGCATGCTAAAAATATATTTAAGTGTAATTAAATGGGGATTTATATTTTATATGAATTTTTTCAACATCTTAACCATGTTTCAAATCACCCAATACTTTGTTCTGTCCCCTTTTTTCATTTTTAGCTTCTCCCTCCTGTAGGATGTTATCTCCCTCTCATCTCAAGTTGCCACCTGTCTACATCTAGTCTATTGCTCCCCTTTACCACATAACTATTTTCAACTCTAATAAGCATTGAAAACCTTTATCTTGTCTTTTCCTTCTTCCTATAATATTGGATGATGATGATTTTGTTTTTTATGAAATTGGAACTATAAAGAGAAAAATTATTGATTTTGCTTGCAGTTAAAATATGTCTGCTGGATAACAGTAGAAACAAATGTCTGGGTGACATTTTTGTTTCTCCAATGAAGCTAACAGTGGTTGGTCTAAAACTCAAAACAAAGACTGTGGCTGGTAGAACTGAGTGTGGCTACACTGTGAAGCAGCGTTCCTGGCTGTGGACCCTGCACAGGAGTTGAAAGGTGAGTTTTTTCTGTGACTTCTTGCAGAGGACAGATTATTGGCATCGTCTCATCTCTGCAAACAAAGAGTAAGAATTCATTTCTCACAGTTTCTTGGATACATTAGTGGGTAAAGCACAAGAAAAATACCTGAGATACATTGATATTTAAAACAAACAGATTTTACAATGCTCCACCACCTGAGCTAATGATTTCCTAAGTTAAACAAGCAAATGGATTGAGAAGAGCATGAGTGAGCAGACGTTTGCTTTCAGCGGCAGTCTCAGTAACACCTCAGTGGGACCATTCAATAAGCTCGTTGCCGCTGACATTCTACAAAGTGCAGGAGAGGTTCGACAGCTTCGGTACTTTGTCCTTTGCTGTTCCCTACCCAATTACAGTATTCTGCAAATATGCACTTTAAGTTCTCTTTTAGAGTCAATCCCTACAAGAATCCCATTATATTTTGACTGCTCACAGAGACTCATTTAGCAGGTGTGTTTTGCAGTGTAAAGAGGTGTGTGTAACTTTTATACGGAACCCGGCTTCCATTTGTTAGTGGAAGTGAGATTTGACAAACTATACTTTTGATTGTGCAATGTGCATAGATTCCATGGATATTTATGTCAAACTCAGTTACAACATTGCCTTCTCTATTAAAATACCAGAAATGAGGACTTTTTCGTGAGTTGACTATCAGAGTAGTCTCTGGAATCATATGTAAAACATGCTTGAAATGTCTGTAAATTTCCCTGAAACACCTGATCCTCACTTCTTTGAAACTCTTTCCACTGAGAGGATTTGGTATTTCCTTACTGTGTGTAAGGGCTTTCAAAAATCAAAATTTCAGAGATTGAAAGGTTGTAAAGGTTTAATGCTGGCGTGAGACAATGTGGAAGATGCTAATATTGAATCATTCTAGAAAGGGAAGTTTTAGTTCTAATGTATTTCTGTCTCTTATTGGCTTTGTAGTTGATTCACATTTTACTTTAAATCATTTACGAAGCTATTTGATCTGAGTAACAGATCTTGACTTCATTGAATTAATCAAATGTTTGTTGATTCTCTTTAACTTCTGTTTGATTTAGGTTAAGATTCTACCACAGAGACAGATTGTAGCAGGCAAAATAGAGGAGGAGAGGAGTGATTGGAGTCAAGGGCATCTCAGCATGTTCCCTTTTTTCTGCTCTGCATTTAGTTTCCTGAAAAGAGCCTTTGTAAGGAGCAGTAAAGCTGACGATATTGCTGAAAAACCTAGAGTCTGGTCTGGTACAATGACACAGTCTCTCTAAATGCTAGCTTTTCATTTTCCCCTGAGATTCAGGAAAACTGATAGTAACGGATGAAATAATGAAAATCACTTTCATGTTAGGGAATCATGCCAACAATGGCAATGGTATGATGTAGAATTCTTTAAGCTCCACTGTACCAGGTATAAAAATAAGATAAATAAACAACTTATGTGGACAACAAAAATTTTCATATTCAAAATTCTAAAAATATGACTATGCTTTAGAAAATTGAAGTAATGTATCACAGGCACATTTTCCCCCAAATGATGAACTAATGCAGAGATCTGCACAAATATATGCCTATACCTCAGCACTCTCTGAATTAGAAATGTTCTTTGTTCATCAGTGCCAGGTAACATTCAATGCCAGATAATGTGTAATCCTCACACTTGGGTGACATAATTTCTCACTTGGAGCCTTGATGGCATGTTGGTTATACTTTGTGCTGTGAATCCACCAAGTTGGCGGTTTGAAATCATCTTTTGCCTTGGGGATGGAGGGCAGGGGGGAGAGGGACAGTTTCTACTCCTTTCAGCAGAGTCTCAGAACTTCACAGAGGCAATTCTACCCTGTATTATAGGGTCATCATGATCTGACATTCATTTGATGGCAGTGAGTTTGGGTTTTGTTGTGGCAATTTTCACCTATCTTTATGGAGAGTGCACTAAAGAATGAAGGGTTTAGTAACTTACAAAGAAGACAGAGGAGATGTTGGACCCCAAACTAGCATCTGGCTGCAGGATCTGTATCTGCCATCCTGCGCCCCTGTATTTTCCCAGAGCTGACACATGCCATGACAATTCTACAATTCCACTTTGGTACTAAATTAGAAGGCTGCTTTAATTTCTACTTCCATAACCAAATTTTATAAACAAGCTTGTGTTTTTCTTTGTGATTTTCTTCATCTTTTGCTCATTGTTCTGCCTCTTTTAGTAGCATAGGTTCCAATGATAACTCAAGTTATCATGAGAGAGGACACCTTCATCTGGAAACTTCTTTACCTGGAACTTTGGCAACTTGCAATAAGTCACCAATTCTTTTAACCTACGGTGGTCTTTTACAGGACTCTTTTTGTCAGTCCCCAAGCTGCTGAAAGTTATCCACTGCTTTCAGAGCTTCTCTTCAGTGAGGGATTAACAGAGGTTCTGACTACTAATCTAAATTGGATTCTTTCTCCTCTTAACCCACAGTTGTGGATTCAATAATGTTTTCTTATAAATGTGTGAATTTAAAGTAATTTATAATCCCCAAATCAGGACAGAAGTTCTAAAATCGAGTAAGTCCCTTTTATTAGCAAGGACCCACACAGCCCTGCACACACACTGCAAAGGGTCGAATCATCGAATGGGGTCCGTGTACTCTCAGACCTTTCTTTACTGTCATAGGTAAAGCCTCATGGACAACACCACATGGCTGACCAACTACACGGGAGGATCCAACTTCATCCTGTTGGGGCTTTTCACTCAATCAGAACACCCAGTTCTCCTCTCTGTGGTCATTTTTGTGATTTTCCTAATGGCCTTGTCTGGAAATGCCCTCCTGATCTTCTTGATACACTCCAATGCCCACCTCCAAACACCTATGTACTTTTTCATAAGTCAGTTGTCCCTTATGGATGTGATGTCCATTTCTGTCACAGTGCCCAAGATGCTTACAGACCAGGTCATAGGTATCAACAATATCTCAGTTCCTGAATGTGGGATACAGATGTTCCTATACTTGACATTAGTAGGATCAGAATTTTTCCTTTTAGCAGCCATGGCCTATGACAGATACATGGCCATCTGTCATCCACTCCGTTACCCAGTTCTTATGAACCACAGGATATGTCTCCTGCTGGCATCTGGTTGCTGGTTCTTGGGCTCCGTGGATGGCTTCATGCTCACTCCAATCACCATGACCTTTCCCTTTTGCAGATCTAGGGAGATCCATCACTTCTTCTGTGAGGTCCCTGCCTTGATGAAGCTCTCCTGCTCTGACACCTCACTCATTGAGACCCTCATGTACCTGTGCTGTGTTCTCATGCTCCTTATCCCCGTGATAGTTATTTCAGGCTCTTATTCTTTCATCCTCATCACTGTCCACAGAATGAATTCGGCACAGGGCAGAAAAAAGGCCTTTGCCACCTGTTCTTCCCACATGACTGTGGTCACCCTGTTCTATGGAGCTGCCATCTACACGTACATGATCCCCAGCTCCTACCACACCCCAGAGAAGGACATGGTAGTGTCTTTCTTCTACACCATCCTCACTCCTGTTCTCAACCCTTTAATCTATAGTCTTAGGAATAAAGATGTCACTGGGGCTCTGAAGAAAACACTGCATGTGGGACCTGTTATTCAAGGAGCTATAAACTAACAGATGTTGGTAGTAAGTATCTTTTCCTTATAGTTCTATGTAAGAATTTTAGAATTTCAGGATTATGTATCAACATTATTCGTGATGTGTCCCTAACAAATTATATCACACTCACTCATCATATCATTGTCATTTAAAAAGATAGTTGTTTATGTTTTACCTGTAAGAGAATATTCATTCTTAGGCGATGCATAACCAAAGTATTTAGAAGTAAATGCTATTGAACTTTCAAGTAATAAGCGAGGGCAAGGAAATTGTTTAGGAAAAGAAGGAAAAGATTACCAAAAGCTGACTTTGGTAAGATTTATATGGATAGTATATTATTTACCCTTTTCTTTTTCATATTGCTTTTCTGTAAATTTGAAATTAATTCCAAATAAAGAGTTAAATATTAATCCTTTCCTCTACCACTCTTGCTGAAGTTTTTATTTTCTGATGGTTGTGTAACGAAGTGTTTTACAAATATGTACACTTGAACATGACATTCATATGAAGCATCTAGTCCTTTCAGCTCATCTATCTTACAAAAATAAATATTTAATGCTATGTAAATGTTCTAATCTCTCTGTATCAGCTCCAGGATTTTTATTTTCTGTTTTATTGAATTTTACTAAATGTACACTGTTCAAAAAAACAGCTTTTAATTTGCCTTAATGTTCAAAGATGTCTCGGCTGATATTATGTCCCTCCAATTTCGAGGAAATAATATTTGGACTGACTATTATTGCTAGGTATAATATTTTGTGATTTTGTCACTGTCTTGTGGTGCTTGAGAGAATTGGCACCGTTTGACTTTTCATCAAGGTTATTTATTCCTCAATTATGATGAGAAGGAATTCATCAGAATCACTTAATTCATTTGGGTGTCCTGCACATGCATTTTGGATTTCCGCTGTGGATTCACAGTCTTCTGCAAATTGTGTGTTCAAAATTGAAGTGCTTATCCAGTTCCTTCCTTGAGATTTGCATGCTCTGATTTAATATCCTTGGATGACACAGCCTGATGTGCTTCCACCATGTTGACACCTCGATTAGGTGGCTGCTTGCTTGAACACAAACCTTTCAGACCCTATATGTATTTGTTTTTCTGATAGTCAGGTATCAACTAGTTTAAGCACCATTCTTTGCCATAGCACACATCTCATCAGTGATCTTTTCAATTTGGACAAGCGTGGGGCAGTTTTTGCAAGTTTCTGACCTGGTGTGTTAGTGGAATTGCAAAATTTCAATTGGGAAATGCAAAACAGCTTCTTCTTCTTCTTTTTTTTTTTACTTGAAATAACTGCATGGAGCCTAGCACTACACGAAGAGTTTTGTATTTCATGAAACTCACCAGTAACTATTTGGTCATAGGTTTCTATTAAAAATGGAACATAGGATAGAGAAAATGGAAACTGAAGTCATTATTGACAGAAAGAGAAATAAAAAATATTTCTCTATTACTTTATTGACATTGATATTGAAGGCTTAAAAACATATTGTGGTACAATTAGGAAAATAAAAATGACACATTTGTTTGTTCCTTGGAACTTCTGCAACCAATTGAGTGACTTTAAAGAACATTAGTTAAGTGTCATAGATTTATGTATATCGAACAATCCAAAATGAAGTTGTTACAAAAGCAATACTTTGAGAAAACTGGTGGACCCATTTCTTGATTCTTTTGGCTTTGCTGACTGTGATTGTTTTTTATTTATGACTATATTCCTTCAATCTTTCCCTCCTCTTCATGTGTCCTCTTAATAAATGTACATGTGAACATATCCTGAGTGTAATGAGAAATCCATGGTAAATTTCTCATCTCAAAACACTTGATCACAACTTTTGTCTTTTAATGCAATATTAACATGTCCTAAGAATTTAAGGCATATCTTTATGGGTGTTAAAACTCATGTCTCATGCTTCAAGATCTACCCTAAAGTACAACAATGACCATGATAGGATAATAAACCTACATCCTCACATATCTTCTTCAGGCTGAGGGGACTAGAGAACTAATTCAAGCTTCTAATTGCAACATTGAATGATTCTGTGGGCAAAATATCGAATAAGGCAGGAAGTACCAACAGAAGATGGCAGGAATACCATCACTATACTGAAACAATTGGTTAAAATTCAGAGTTTTCAAAAGATAGCACATGATCTAGAGGCAACGACAGCGAAGGAAGACTCCAAGGTGCATCGAATGCACTGACACAAACCCAAACTGACCCAAACCCAACCCACTGCCACCGAGTTGATGCTGACGCACAGTGACCAGACAGGACAGGGTAGACGGACGTGGCCCTGGGTTTGGAGATTGTAACTCTGTAGTAAAAAACCCTGTCTTTTCCCCATGGGGTGGTTGGTGGTTTCTGAGCAGCTGACCCTGCAGCTAGCAGACTTGCAGATAACCTCACTGTCACCAAGTTCCTGAGCAATTAGCAAGGCTCCAGAAAGTGATGGAATACCAATCAAAATGTTTCAGAAAGCTGATGGAGCACTGATAGCATTCCCTAATCTCTGTCTAGTATCTTGAAAATAGCTACTTAACCGACTGATTGGAAGAGATTTCGATTTCTTTTCATTCCAAAGAAAGTTGAGCCAACAGAATGGAAAGAATGATCAAACAATAACATCTATAGCCCATTGCTAAACTTTAAAGAAAAAGTCACTTTTGAGGTTGTTATTAAATCATTGCAGCTTAACATTAATGAGCTGTTGGAAATTCAAGCCAGATTTTATTTGAGGATGTGCATTGCATGTTGTCAATGCTGATGTTAGATGAATCTTGACCAAAAGCAGGGAATTCTAGAAAGATGTTCACTCGTGTTTTGTTGATTATGCAAACATGCTTGTGTTGATCATAATTAGTTACGACTAACACTGACAATAGTGGGAATTCCAGAACTCTTCATTGTAATCCTGTGAAACGTGTACTAGACTACATATGTATAAAATTTCAGTATGAATCTTCTTTATTGCCACATATTTTTATTGATTTCTAATTTTTCATTCATCCCGTCAGTATTTGTTTTCTAGGGAAGTCATATTTCCTCTTAATTTTACCACTTTCCCCCCAGCATTTTCCTTGATTTCCCAATGATCTGATGGAGTCAAAATGCCATTATTTTGAATTCCTTCCCAGGAAGATCCAATGACCTACATAATTTCTGATATGTCTCATGACCTTTATGACTGTCTCCCCACTGGACCTGGGGAAATTCCAGAAGTGCCTCTCCTAGCCTGAAGTCTGTTTTCGGACTTTGTGTGTTTTCTTCACTCCCATTGTTATTGTGGTATGCTCCCTTCCTGGTTTCCCCCGCAATGGGGGCTGAGGGGTGGCGTTCAGACTAGACTACCTCCCTACAACATGCCTCCAGGATTGTCCTCTGTCACAGTATGTTCCAGTGAGGAGAAAACAAGTCTTGAACAGTTATAGGACCTACAGTTCTCTCTTTGCCTTAGGAGATCCAAGCAGAGACATCGTCCTTGAGGCTTGGTGTGCAGACATGGGGTCTAGACCACCCCTTTCTCTTTTTCCTTCTTGCTTAGCTTCTGTGTGTGCATGGCAGGCCGACCTCACTCCCACTAATCAGGGTTAGGGCTGTTCTCTGTAATGAATATGTCTAGGGAGGGGGTCAGTTTGGCTCTGTTTGTGGCTCAATCATTTCATGCATTTCTTCACATGGTTGCATCACTCTCCATGTTTGGTGAGCATGGAGGAGTCTGCATACACACTCCCAGTTCTATGGAGACATAAACAATACTTTTCCACTGAATGGGATATTCCCCTGATCTCCCCCACTCTATTGCATGCTATCATTCCTCCATTTTCTTCCTTCCCCTTCCTCCAGTTTCCCCTTCCCTTTTTTGGTGGAATTTAAAAATTTGCTTTATTGGGGGTTTATATAACTCTTATCACACTCTGTACATACATCCATTGTATGCAAAACACATTTATACATTTGTTGCAACCATCCTTCTCAAAACTTTTTCTTTCTACTTAAGTCCTTGGTATTAGTTCCTCCTTTTCCCACTCCCCTACCACTATCCCCTCCCTTATGGGCCCTCAATAACTTATGAATTATTATTATTCTGTCATATTGTTCACTGTCTGATGTCTCCCTTTGACATTTCCTTTTTGTACCCCAGGGAGGAGGTTATATGTAGATCTTTTAAGAACTAGAGGAAAGTTGAATATTTTATCATTGCTATATTGTACACTGACTGGCTTGTCTCCTCCCCATGATCCTTCTGTAAGGGGATGTTGCTTCACCTGCAGATGGACTTTGGGTCCCCAATCTATACTTCCCCTCATTTACAATGATATAATTTTAGCTCTTTGACACCTGATACCTGATTACTTCACACAGGCTGGTGTGCTTTTTCCATGTGGACATTGTTATTTTTAAGCTAGATGGCTGCTTGTTTATTTTCAAGCCTTTAAGACCCTAGATGCTATATCTTTCGATAACCAGGCACCATCAGTTTTCTTCACCACAGTTGCTTATGCACACCTTTTGTCTTCAATGATCATATCCAGAATGTGGGCATGCAATGATATGATTTTTGTTCTTTGATGACAGCTAAATGATTCCATTGACCCTTTGTGGTCACACAGGCTGGTGTGCTTCTTCCATGTGGACTTTGTTGCTTCTGAGCTAGATGGCCACTTGCTTACTGGCAAGCCTTTCCCCTCTTTGTGTTAGCATAACATGTACATCCTAGGTTTTTGTCTGACCTCCACTTGACTGCCTGTACCTCAGATTGTATTGTGTGAGATAAGCAGCTTTTGTTCTATACCTACTGTGCTGATTGTACTTACCTCAGGGGCTAATGTTGTGCTTATCCTTATGTATAAGCATAAACTTAGCATAATTCCCTTCAACTCTTTCCATGAAAGAAAGTATTTCATGTGATCATCTGTGCTTTTAAGTGATGCATAGTACTGCAGTGTGTTTATATGCCAGATTTTATAAATCTACTTGTCCTTCAATGGACAATTAGGTTTCTTTCGATTCTTTGCAATTGTGCATTGTGCTGCAATAGACATTGCAACACAGATGACTGGTTGAGGTTTATTTTTTACCTTGTCTATGTATATGCCTTGTAGTGGAATAGCTGGGTCATATGGTATTTCAATTTCCATTATTTTACATATAGTCAGATAATTTCCCACAGACTATATGTATCTACAAGACCCGAAGGAGGAGAATTCCTATCTCACATCATTCCCTCCATTACTTGTTGCTTTCTGAGTTTCTAATCTGGGCTATCCTCAAGGGTGTTAGATGATATCTCATGGTTGTTTTAATTTCCATTTCTCTGATGGCTATTGATTAAGAGCATTTTCTCATATGTTTATTGACCATCCGGGTCTCCTCCCTTGTGAAACTTCTGTTTAGGCCTTTTGTCCACATCTTCAAGGTGTTAACTGTTTTCCTCTTTTTCAAGGCTAGGAAGACATTGTAGATTTTAGTACTAATTCTTTTGTCTGCTGTGTCATTGCTAAAAATTCTCTCCCAGTCTGTGGCTTCTTTTGGTACACTCTTGGTGACATATTTCAATGAACACAATATTTTATCCTTAGTAACTCCACCTTATCGATTTCAGGTTCACCTCTGTGTTACTCTTTCCTATTACAGTTAGACTATGTATTCCCTCATCCAAGGTTCATAGGTTGTCACAAGTCCTTCATTAGTGGTACTATGTTGGGGGGGGGGCGCGGTTTACTGTGGATCTGTGATCCACCTTGAGTTTGTTCTTGTGCATGGTGTGAGGTACACATTTTGTTTCATTTTTCTACACACAGATTGATATCCATCGTTTCTAGCACCACTTGTTAAAGAGGGCCTCTACTTCCCACTTGATACTTTTGAGGTCCTTGTCCAAGATCTGTTTCACCAACCATTTTAGCATGAGATTTGGGGATTCAAACTATAACCCTGAAAATGGATCATTGGAAAGATTCCACATCCTAGCACAATCCCTTGAGGGAAATCAGATGTTTCCTCAAATGCTCTAAATCATATTTAATTTGTGCTACCCACTGCATTCCCATGTCTACGGTTGTCTCTTCTCCAGGTGAATCTGAATCCATTCTTTTAAAAAATGTTGATAACCCAAAGATATAATATCTGTGGTCTTAAAGGCTTGAATTTAAACATGCAGCAATCTAGCAGAGATGCAACAAGTCCACATGTAGGAAACACACCAGCTTGTGCAATCAGGAGGTGTTGATGGGGATCAGGTAACAGGCACCAGAAGATTCAAAACAAACAAACCAAAGGCCATACTATTGAGAGTCAGGGGCCTCAGAGCAGAGGCCCACAGGCCACAAATAAACAATAGGACACCCCTCACAGAAGGGTTTCAAGGATGGAATGAGATAACCAGAGTACAGTATGGCACCAAGGAAACACACAATATTCCTCTAGTTCTTTGAGGCTTCTTCATCCCCCACTATCAAGACCCCAGAGTTGCTTGCAGTTCTGGCAAGACTGGAGGAAGTACACTGATACAGATTAGAATGCAGGCTAGATAAACCCCTCAGGAACAGAAATGGGAGTAGCATTATCAGGAAAGTAAGAGGAATGTGGGAAGAGAAGAGGAGGAGGGAGAAACTGACTACAATGATGAGCATCAGAAATGTGGGTGGAGACATCAGTTATTGTATGAAAACACTAATAATCTATCAAATGGTCATGAGGGTGGGAAGGGGGAGGGAGGGAACAATGAGGGGTTTAGAGAAAGGGCTCAAACAGAAAGTAAATGTTAAGAAAATGATGATGGCAATATATGTATAAATATGCTTGATACAATTGATGTCTGGAATGCCATAAGAGCTGTAAGAGCTCTCAATAAAATGATTTAAAAATTAAAGTTAAAATGTTTATAGCAAGATTCATAAGGCAAATATCAACAGTTTATATACTTCTTGGCTATAAAGCTACCAGGACCAAACGCCAGCCCACACTACATTTCTGTAGTGTAAGTAGAAACTACCAATTGTACATGTCATAAAGTATTAAAAATGTGGTTTCCTATTTATATTATTTATAGTTTGACTTAAATAAGAAAGATTGGGGGAGGCTGGAAATTGAGGAATTTTTTTTCCTTAGGATGTTCACCATTTACAGCAGCCTGGGTCTCCAAGAGACAACAGATCAATAAACAGCTTTATCATAAGCCAGGTGGAGATATGTCAGAGTAATAACCAAACACGAGAGTCTAGTCTCAGTGTTCACATGAGGTCTGTGTTAGGAGGCTATTTGGATACAGACCTGAGGAAAGAAGAAACTGCTCAGATGTGTGAGTATTGTAGTTATTGCTGAACTGTGTGAGTCCCCAGAGGGACAACATTTTCCAAAGCCCCTACTACTAGTTTTCACCAATGGTATGTGAAGGGAA
The DNA here is from genome assembly GCA_004026705.1 of Nesogale talazaci. Lineage (NCBI taxonomy): Eukaryota > Metazoa > Chordata > Mammalia > Afrosoricida > Tenrecidae > Nesogale > Nesogale talazaci. The sequence goes on along the minus strand of PVJH01002500.1, from coordinate 143,805 downwards.
TGTGATTTATGAGCAAAATCTGCCTAGACAGAGGTGTGTGAATTTCCTTTTTTCTATTATTTTATATTCTGAATGAATAAAGAACAAGGGAAACATTCTTGGAGACATTTTTGAGACTCATCTGATTGGATGGCTGACAGTGCCTCCCTTGGTTTTTTTCTTCACCTCTTCTACATCTTCACCTCACTCCCTCCATGTCCCTCTTCATTCACGGAAACAAAAAGAAGTGGTACTAGACCAGAGACTGCACATTGGTATAGAGTCCCTCTCAACACGAGGAAGGAATTCAGGACAGATAAAACCCTTAGGAGTGTTAGTGGGAGTAGTGAGGTCATGAGGGTAGGGGGTTAGTTTGGGAGTGGGAAGGGCAAATTGGAGAACCCACCACAAGGTGGTAGATATAACCTTCCCCTGTCAAAGGGAATGAATAGCAGAAATGTGGGTGAAGGGAGATAAGGGACACTGTAAGATATGAAATAAAAACAATATATAATTGATGAAGGGTTCATGATGATGGGATGGTCCCCAAGGGAAGAGAGAAAGAGGAGCTTATGCCATGGAAAATGGCAAGTGGAAAATGTTTTGGAAGTGATGCTGGCCACATAGGTACAAATATGCTTGATACAAATATGTATGGAATGTTATCAGCGCTATAAGAGCCCTGAGTGAAATGATTAAAAAAAAATCTCATTGCATGAGAATCATGCTTTTTTGCTTTTTTTTTTTTGCCAAAAATTGATGCACAGAGATGGCTGTTGAACAGGTGAACTGTCCCCTGTCTCCCACATATCAGACCTTTTTTGGTCACACATTGTTAGGCTATTTTTTCAGAACGCTAAATAGAAAGTTTAATTCCACTTTAATTCCAGTTTCATTCCGGTCTGAACTGGTGAAGGAACTTCAAATGCACTATCCCAGTCATATCTAGAAAACTCAAGTGGGTATCACTTTTTTGGAGGGGTGCCCCCCCCTGTATGTTAAAAGTAGAGATAGTAAACAACATCTACCTCTTTGTCAAAATTCATATGAACTCTTGTCTTTTGGAAATAGAGTTGTGAAACTCTGAGCAGTACATACTTGGATTGCTTTATGGAGGAGGGAGAACAAATTGTCTAAGGTTTTATCAGGATGTTTCTAGTGAGGCAAGACGAAACATGGTTTCATCCAGTCTGTGTATCTTGTATTATTGGCTGTGTACATAGTGCATATGAAGAATAAACCCTAATTTTTAAATATATAATCTTTCTAGATGTGCAAGAGGTTTCCAGTGCATGACAAAAGTAGTCTAAGTAAACCCACACATTTTGTACATTTTAGGTTCAACTTCAGAGGGATGACTTGTGGAAGTGAAATGATGTAAAGTACCCTCTCAGTACGTATTACAGATGGTTATTTTTGTCAACTGGGTTGATAGAGGTGAGGGGACAAGGGGGGATTCGAGAGAATGCTTAGTGAGAGGACATTTTTTTGATTTCAGCCTTTGTTACAAATGTGCATTTGACTCAGAGCTGCTGGCTATAGTGAACAAACCTAAATCCTGATTGGAAATATCTAGAAAGAGTCCTTTCTGATGTTTGCAATTGCACAGCCTGCTAAAAGAGAATGTAGGCTAAAACCTTTAAATCCCCCTTTAATATTTTTTATTGTAATTCATAGGGAAGGTTGCGTTTGAGAGATGGAATTGTTTATTTGGATATCTTGGAGGCAGTATAGTTTGCAGTGGGGATGGGGTGGGGTGAGAAAGGAGAGGGAAGGGCTCTGTGTCAGAGTTTGACAATATCAGATTGCCTATGAATGGCTTTAAAGGTACATTTTTTAAGTTCATATTTCTGTGTGGTCAAGGGAAAATTAGTCCTAATCCTCAAAGTATGTTAAAATAGTTCTGGTATGTTTAAAATAGACATAGTGGATTAGAAGGACTGTCTTCAGAGGTGCCCTGTGCTGATCACCTCTTGGAGCTGGTCATTTGGTGCTTCGTCACTGAAGGAGGGGAAGGAGAAGAGGAATAGCAGAGGGAAAGGCTGTTGGCTAGTCTTTCTGTATCTAGAAGCTCTGCTAGATTCTAGCAACAAGTTCATATGTGCATTTTTAAATCAAACACTTGTGCTTATTCTGGGTAATATTTATTATTTTATCGCATCTAGGTGTTTTGCATGTCTTGAGGTGACCATGTATGATGAAAAGGAATATTAGTGTATTAGCCAATTTGTACAAATCTTTTTGTTATAATTTAGTAAAGCATCTTGAATGTGGAATTATTAATTCATCTTTCACATTGGTTAGGTTGTTGGCAGGAGGGTAGCACAATGCGCAAGGAGAGGTGTGTATGCAAGTGTGTACTTGTGTTTACAATTTATTGATATCCATTGATATATTATAGAAATACATTATAGAAATATATTAAATTCAATGGAAATATCTTGATACTATTTCAATATTTGAAAATTTGATGATTCTTCTAAAAGTATTATACTTAGTGTTCTCTGACTTTAAATTTCATATTAAATTGTACATTATGAGAATGTAGTATTTTAATTGTAACTACGGCAATAACTCTTTCTAGAGGTTTGTCAAAAATTTTTTTCTTTCATGGATTTTTTTCTCCTCCCCAGGATATTTTTTTTGGTATCCTTCTCTAATTGAGTCATCATAGCATATTCTTTTTTTTTTGTATTTAATTAAAATTTTTTTTGTGTTTATTTTTATTTTATTAGGGGCTCTTATAGCTTTTATCACAATATATATCTATATATAGCCATTTTGTCAAATACATCTGCACATATGTTGTCATCATCTTTTTAAAAACATCTTCTTTCTTTTTTTTATTAAAAATCATTTTATTGGGGACTCTTAAATCATTTTTCCAATACATAAGTAAACATACTGTGACAAGAACCCTCGCACATCCGCTGCCATTATCATTCTCCAAACAGCCGCCCTATCTCCCAGCCCCTGGTGTTGGTTCCTCCAACTGGTTCCCTGTTCCCCAGCTCTCTCTCTCCCATCCACCCTCAATACTTTATAAATATTTATTACTCTGTCATATGTTACCCTGCCCGACACCTCCCTCAGCCTACTCCCTCATGCGCGTTCTCTAGATAGGTCATATGTAGATCCTTGCAGCTGGTTCCGTCTCTATCCCATCTTCTCTCCACCCATCCAGTAGTTCCATTCTAACCACCAACCCAAAGGGGCTCATCCATCCTGATTTCCCCATATCTCCAGCCCCCTTCTCCACTAGTGTACCTTCTCCAGTGCATCCGGATGTGCAAGGTAGAGGTGGGATCATGATGATTGGGGGGAAGGGAGACTTCAGGAACTAGAGGAAACTTGTATGCATCATCACTGCCTGGCTGCACTCTGACTAGTCTGCCTCCTTCCTGTTTCTCCCCTGTAAGGGGGTGGCCAATTACCCAACAGTGGGCCTTAGGTCCCCACCCTGCCCCTTCCCTCACTCGTAATGAAGTGATTCCTGTTCTTTGATGCTTGATATCTGCTCCCTTTGGGCCCTCTTGATCACACTTGATAGTGTGCTTCTTCCATGTGGACTTTGCTGTCGCCATGCTGAATGGCAACTCAGTTATCTTCAAGTCTTTGAGACTCTAGACATTCAGTCATTTGGTAGCTGGGCACCATTTTTTTGTTTGCCTCTGTACCCATTTGTCTTCAGTGATATCGGGAGTTAATTGGTCCATTGATTTTGATTTTTGTTCTTTGATGCCTGCTTCCAGATAGTTTCAGCACCTCATGGTCGCACAGGCAAGTGAGCTTCTTTTATGATGGGTTTTGTTGCTCCTGAGCTAGATGGCTGCTTGTTTATGCTCAAGCCTTTAAGACCCCAGATGCTATATCTTTTGATAGCTTGGCACCATCAGCTTTCTTCACCACTCTTGCTCATGCTCCCACATGTCCTCAGTGGGCACCTTGGGGGTGTGTGAACACATTGATATGTGTTTCCCCACCCCCATTTGATGTCTATTGCCTAGCCCTTTCACCACTGTGTGACCACACTGGCTGTTGTGCTTCTTCTGTGTGGGTGTGGTCTCTTCTCAAGTGGATGGTCTATTGCTTATCTTTAGGCTTTTAAGACTCCAGATGATATATCCTTTAATGCCTGAACACCATTGTCTTTCTTCACCACATTTGCTAATGCACCCATTTTACTTCAGTGATCATGTTGGACCAGTGAGCCTCGAGGAATACCAGATTCATAGAACAAATGTTCTTGCATTGAGGGAGCACCAGGGTGAGGGCTCAACGTCCACCTGCTGCCCTAATATTTGGCCTATAGATATGTTCTTAAAGTTATTCCCACCTTATAACAGAAAGTTGTATTTATGTATGGACATACCCATGTTAGACCTCTGCAAGTGCCCTTTGCCTTCTAGCTCTTTCCTCTATTTCCTTCCATCTCCCTCCTGTCCCACTTTCTTGTTCCACCTTCATTGGTGTTTCAGTGTTTCCTCATAGATTCTTTGTCCTTGCTTAACCTCGACCAGGCCTCCCACACCATCCTTTCCACTGAATCCAGACCATTTGTTACTCCCCCTCCCCAATCCATGTGTTTGTCCATACCCCCCTCTCTTCCCTGCATTTATGCCCCCAGGAACCATTGTTTGCCCAGTCCTTTCTGTGGCTCATAGAATCTTCAGAGGTATATAGTCCTCTGAGCATCATGTGTCGGTGTGGAGCTTGGACCAGCTCTCTTCCTCTTCCTCCCCTCTTGTCTTTATCTCCCCACCCCCGGGTAGATTAGTGTTCCCTCTGTTATCCTTTCCTTTTTGAACTCCCTTTTATCTCCCTATCCCCTCTGCCCCCTCATCTTTCTCCCATTACTGTGTTGCATCCAATGTGTACCTCCCTGGGTTTGGTCCTCCCTCCTCCCCTTACCTTACTTCTTGGACTAACTGTTATGGTACAGAGTTTTCTCTTTTATACTCACCATACTGTTTCTACTTACCTCAGGGAGCTCATGCAGTACTTCTCCTTTTGTGATTGACTAACTTCGCTTAGCATAATTTCCTCCAGTTCTTCCCACGCAGAGATGTGTTTCATGTGTTCATCCGAGCTTTTGAGTGAGGCATAGTATTCCATTGTGTGTATGTGACAGAGTTTGCTAATCCATTCATCTACTGATGGAAATTTAGCTTGCTTCCACGTCTTTGCGATTGTGAAATGTGCTGCAATAAACATTGGCGTGCATACCGCTGGCTGTGATTTATTTCTTGCCTCTTCTGGGTATATACCCAATAGTGGTATAACTGGATCGTAGGGTAGTTCAACTTCATTTTCATTAAATATCGCCAGACCTCTTTCCACAGTGGCTGTACATATCTACACAACCACCAACAATGTAGAAGTGTTCCTATTTCACCACATCCCCTCTAACATTTGTTGCACTCTGATTTTCTGATCTGGGCTAGCCTTAAGGGTGTTAGATGATATCTCATGGTTGTTTTGATTTGCATTTTTCTGATGGCTAGTGAGCAGGAGCATTTTCTCATATGTTCATTGGCCATAAAGACCTCATCTCTAGTGAAACTTCTTTTCAGTTCTTTTTCCCATTTCTTCATAGGGTTATCTGTTTTCATCTTCTTGCATGAGATGAGGGTATTGTAGATTTTTGTAATAAGCCCTTTGTTTGTTGTACTGTTGCTAAAAATCCTCTCCCAGTCTGTGGGTTGCCTGGCTACCCTCTTGGTAAAGTCTTTTGATGTAAACTATGTTTTATTCTAAATAAGTCCCATTTGTCAATTACAGATTCCCCTGAATGTGTACCCTGTCCTGTTGCAGTTAGCCTTTGTATTCCCTGGGTCAAGGTTCTTAGATTTTCCCCGGTTCTCTCGCTAATGGTCCTGATTGTTTGTGATTTTACTTCCAGTTCCATGATTCTCCTCGAGTTTGTTCTTGTGCATGGGGTGAGGTAGAGTTCCTGTTTTATTTTCCTACATGTAGATTTCCACTGTCTCCAACACCATTTGTTAAATAGAGCATCACCCTCCCACTTGATGTTTTTGGGGCCCTTGTAAAAAATCAGTTGTCTATAGGCTAATGGTTTTATTTCTGGGTTTTCTATTCTTTCCCATTGATCTGTGTTCCTGTCATTATGCCAGTACCATGCTGTTTTGACCACTGTGGCTTTATAGTAAGTGTGAAAGTCAGGTAAAGCCAGCCCTCCAACTGTGTTCTTATCCTTGAGGAGATCCCTGCTAATTCTGGACTTTTCCCCTCTCCACATGAAGTTTGTTGTCACTTTTTCCAGTTCTCTGAAGAAGGTTGTTGGTATATGGATCGGGATAGCATTGAACTTATAAAGTGCCCTGGGTAGGATAGACATCTTTATTATGTTGAGTCTCCCAATCCATGAGCATGGGATGTTCCTCCATTTGTGGAGGTCGCTTTTTGTTTCCTGTCATAGGGTTTTGTAGTTTTCCTTGTATAGGTCTTTTGTTATTTTGGTCAGGTATATCCCTAGGTACTTCAATTTACTCTTGGCTATTGTGAATGGAACTGCTTTCTTGATCTCCTCTTCTGTGGTCGTGTCAGATATGTAGAGCAGACCAATAGACTTCTGTTTGTTGATCTTGTATCCTGCGACTCTTCCATATTCCTCTATCGCTGTTAGTACTCTGGATGTGGAGCTCTTGGGATTTGCGATGTATAGGATCATGTCATCAGCGAATAATGATAACTTGACCTCCTCCTCTCCCAATTGGATACCTTGGATGTCTTTCCGCTGTCTTATGTTGTTTGCTAAGACCTCCAGTACTATATTGAATAGTAGTGGGGACAAGGGGTATCCTTGTCTAGTCCCCTTCTTCAGTGGGATTGATTTAGTCTTTTCTCCATTGACTATTATGTTAGCTGTTGGCTTCTCATAGATAGCTTGTATTAACTTGAGGAACTGTCCTTCTATTCCTATCTGTCTGAGAGTCTTGATTAGGAAAGGGTGCTGGATGTTGTCAAATGCTTTCTCTGCAGCTATAGATATTATCATATAGTTCTTAAACTTCATCTTATCAATATGATGTATAAAATTGATGGACTTACGGATGTTAAACCATCCCTGCATCTCTTGGATGCATCCTACCTGATCCTGGTGGATTATGCTTTTTATATATTTTTGTATTCTATTGGCCAATATCTTGTTGAAGATTTTTGCATCTATGTTCATTAAAGATATTGGTCTATAGTTCTCTACTCCTGTGGGATCCCTTCCCTGTTTGGGTATCAAAGTTTTACTGGTTTCATAAAATGAGTTGGGGAGTTTTCCGTCCTTCTCTATACTCTGGAAAACTTTGTGGAGGATTGGTGCCATCTCCTCCCTGAAAGTCTTATAGAATTCCCCAGTGAAGTCGTCTGGCCCAGGAGCTTTTTTTGTTGGTAGATTCTTGATAGCCATATCTATCTCTTCTCTTGTTATGGGTTTGTTTAGTTTCTTGATCTCTATCTGGGACAGTCTCGGGAGGGATTGTTTGTCCAGTATTTGTCCATGTCTTCCAGACTGTTGAACTTGTTGGAGTACAGATTTTCATAGTACTTTGTGATAATCCCTCTAATTTCATTAAGGTCTGTTGTGATTTCCCCCACTTCGTTCCTCATTCTGTCTATTGTTGCTTGTTCTTTCTTTCCTTTGGTCAGATTTGCCAGTGGCCTACCGATTTTATTGATCCTTTCAAAGAACAAACTTTTTGCTGTATTAATCTTTTGCATTGTTTTTTTGTCTTTCCACTGGTTCAACTCTGCTCTAATTTTTATTATTTCTTTTCTTTTACTGTTGGAGGGATTATTCTGCTGGCTCTATTCTAGCTGCTGAAGTTTTCATGAGAGTGTGTCTGCCATATGCCTCTCTTCCTTTTTAATATCTGCTCCTATTGCAATCAGACTACCTCTGATAACTGCCTTCACAGTATCCCAGAGGTTTTGATATGTAGTACTCTCATTTTCATTAAGATCTAGAAATGTTTTGATCTCCCTTCTCATCTGGGTCATTACCCATTCATGGCTGCAGGAGTTCGTTATTCATCCTCCAGCTTTTTGCCCTTGTTTTACTAGTGGTCCTGTTATTAATCTCCAGCTTTATGGCATGGTGGTCAGAGAAGGATGTCTGTATGATCTCTATGTGTTTGAATTTACTTATGCTTGACTTGTGTCCCAGCATGTGGTCAATTTTTGAAAATGTGCCATGTGGTCTTGAGAAGCATGTGTATTTTTTTTTGTTTGGATGGAAGGTCCTGAATATGTCCATCATATCTAGTCATCTTATTGTGGTATTTAGTTCTATAGCCTCTTTGCTGAGCTTCTTTCCCAAAGATCTGTCTTTCTCTGATAGTGGCATGTTAAAGTCTCCTACAATAATTGTTGAGTCTGTAATATCTTCTTTCATGTTCTAAATAGTCTGTGTGACAAATTTCGTGGGTTTCTCATTTCGCGCATATATATTTATTATGCTCTCTGGTTCCTGGTGAAGTGTTTCCTTGAGCATTATAAAGTTTCCTTTATATGTTTCCTATATTGTTTCCTTTTATGGCTTAAACCTTGAGGTCTGTTTCATCTGAGATTAGAATTGTGACCCCTGCTTTTTTTGATTCACCATTAGCCTCTTCCAGCCTTTTATTCTTAGATTATTCTTGTCTGTGAGCTTAATAAGTGTTTCCTGCAGGCAACAGATTGATGCATTATGTTTTCTGAGCCAGTCAGCCAGCCTTTTTGTTTTAATGATGGAGTTCAGGCCATTGACATTTACAGTTATTATTCCAATCTGTGGTGGGTTCATTTCTGGCCTTTTGTGTTTTTTAGTGTGTTTTTTATCTTACTCCCCTTTTCATAGCTCTGTTGTGTTTTCATTAGAGGCTTCTTTATTGTTCTGTGTTCTACCTGTGGCCGTATGTTCTTGGTGATTAGGGTTAGTCTGTTGGCTTCTTGGTGAGGTTGGAGTATAGGATGGTTTCCTGTTTGTGTTTGGTGGGTGATGGTCTTCTGGCCATAGTGAGTCGGCAAGGATTTTCCTCAGAGTTGGGTGTCTCACAGCATATTATTTAAGTTTTTCCTTATCTTGAAAGACCCTTATTTCCCCATCTATCTTAATAGATAGCTTTGCAGGGTAAAGAATTCTAGGGGAGGCCTTGTTTTCCTTCAACTTCTGAAAGATATTGGTCCACTCTCTTCTCCTCTTCATGGTTTCAGTTGATAGATCTGCACATATTCTTACCTGAGAGCCCTTATATGTGACCATCCTCTTTTCTCTTGCTGCTCTCAGGATTTTCGTTTTTTTTCCTCGAAGTTGGATAGTTTAAGTATTATATGCCTTGGTGAGTTCTTCCTGAGGTCTAGTCTACTCGGTGTCCTCTCTGCTTCCTGTATGATAGGCTGGTTCTCATTCATTAGGTTGGGAAAGTTTTCTTTCAGAAATTCCCTTGTTAAATTAGCTGTTGATTTCTTCACTGTGTCTTATTCTGGTAGGCCAATGATACGGATGTTGTTCCTTTTCATAGTGTCACTCATTGATCTTAGGTTTTCCTCTGTCTCTCTTATGATCTTGTTTGACTGTCTTTCACGTTTATTGAGGTCAACCTGATTGTCTTCAAGGTCACTGGTACGAGTCTCAGCGTCATCCAATCTGTTAGTGAGATCCGCAACCCTGCATGCAGCTTCTGCTATTTCCCCTATTAGCTCCTGTAATTCTCTCTGATGCTTGATCCTCATTCCCTCTATTGTGGACTTCATCCCTTCTATTGTGTCCTTCACCCCCTCTATCATTGCATCTTTTGTCTGTGTAGCTTCCTTTATCTCTTTTATTTCTCCTATCAATCTTCGAAGAATTTCTTTTTTTGCCAGATGCACATCAGATTCTTTTATGAGTGTAATGAGATCTGTTGCTGTGGTTTGTCTTTCTTGTTTATTTATTAGTATTGAAGTGGTGTTCTGTTGTTTACGTGATGCTTTTGAAGAGGTCGGTGCCATTTTCCTGTTTCCAAAGGATCTTGTTTATTTTCAAAGTGATTGGTGTTTTTGCAGGTTACCTGTGTTTTACTGTGGAGATTGGTTGCTGTGTAGTCAGGTACTGTGTTGCCTTAAAAGTCAGCTGTCCCCTTGTTTCCACTCAGCTTTCTGTGTACACAGACTCCTGGACACACAGATTCCCAGACACACACACACACTCCCAGCCACAGACTCCCACAGTGTACCTTGCAGCAGGTTCCCACCTCTGGTGCTGGGTTTGCAGAAGTTCAGCTTACCTCCTGAGCCAATCAGGTGTCCTTTTATTCTCACACAGATTCTGTGCACACAGGCTCTTGGGGGCAGATTTTAAGGCCCACAGACTCTCTGGCCCACAGGATCCCCACCTTGGAAGGGCTGGAGGAGGACCACAGGGAAGAGCCAGATTCTTGGGGGTGGACTCCCACTAGGAAAGGCCAAAGGAGGGCTGCAGGGCCAAGCCAGGCTCAAGGGAACAGACTCCCCACCTTGAAAAAGTCAGAGGCGGACCACAGGGTAGGACCAGGCTCAAGGGGCAGAATCCCCACCTAGGAAAGACCAGAGGAGGATCACAGTGTAGGACCAGACTCCAGGAGGCAGATTCCCCACCAATGAAGGGCCAGAAGAGGCTCCCAGGGCAGGACCAGGCTCAAGCGGGAAGACTCTCCACCTAGGAGAGGCCAGAAGAGGCCATCAGGGTAGTCTGATTGAAGCGTTCAGGACCCCCAGCTAGGAGAAGCTGCAGGCGGGCGGTGGCGCTGTCAGAGACTTGGTCGGTCTGCTTCTCGTGGCACTGCAAGCGGCGGCGACGGAGAACTCAGAGACCTGATTCCCGCTAGGGATAAGCGGCGTTGAAAAACCCCCACCTGGCGCCCCAAAACTCCAGCCTGGCTCTCCTCTCCAATCTGCCGACTGAGCCACTGCCCGGTTCCCACTAGGGAAAGCCGCTCCGAAACACTCCTGACTGGCTCTCCTCTCCAATCAGCCTGACTCGCCATGCCGCCGGTGACCCCAGAGTCCTGATCCCCCACTAGGGAAGGCGGTGTTGAAAGGCTCCTGCCCGACTCTCACGTCCCACTGCCGCCCGGTTCCCGCTAGGGAAAGCCGCTTTGAAAAATGCCTGCCTGGCACGCCCCACCAATCTCCCGGCTCGCTGCGTCGCCGGTGACCCCAGAAACCCGAATCCTGCTAGGGAAGCTGCTTTGAAAATCCCCCGCCTGTCGCGCCCCTCCAGCCGTGTCCGCGCGGAGCACTACCCGAGTTTTCCCAGGCTCAGCTCAGGGGAATGCCGCGTGGGGAGTGCTGGGCCACCCCCTGTGCGTCAGGCCCTTGAAATGGCAGGGTCGAGCCCCCACTGACCCAGCCCGCGTGGCTGCCTGGGGGCGGGAGGCGGTCCAGGCACCGGCCGTGGGTGCACTGGCCACAGGCGGCGGACACCGCGGGCCGTTCGAGCCTGGGTGTCTGGGGGGAGGGAGCAGAGCCTGCCGGCACAGTGGCCTTTGTCCTCCTGCACGGAGGGGATCCGTGGGAGACACGCAGCTCCCTCTGGAGGGTGCAGGGCGTGGGTCTCCTCTGTGGGTGTGTGGTGTGCTAGTCTAGCCCTGGGGGCCTCCACACAAAGGCTGTCCAGTTCGCAGGGCCGGGTTGGACAGTGGACCGGGGTCGGTCCTGGATGGCGGGAAGGCACACAAAGGTTGGCCCACAGAGGAAAATCTCCGATATATATATCCAGACCTCTGAGGCTTAAAAGAAAGGGGATGTGGGGCAGGGTCCCCTCCTGTCCAGGGAGAGCCCCTCGTAGGGACCTTTCCACTCACCAGAACACCTCCACGCGGCGTCCTGGACACCAAACTTACCGGAGTTCCCCGTTTAGGCTGCTTACCTCGGTGCCTCGGTGCCTCAACCCTCGCATATTATATTCTTATATTCTTGTCAAATTACTCATGGCTTTGGGACTTGAACTGGCAAAAATTCCTGATGTGTAAAAAACAGCATGAATCCCTATTGGGGTGACCTCAATCCCCTACAATTGTTTGTCCAGTCATTTATATGTACATAGCATGCATAAAGACATGTCAAACTGTCTCAAATCATCAAAGTGGTTCTCAATGCCTTTGTGGTTTTTTTTATATATGCTGTTTGCTTTTCAGTTTTCTATAATTCCCAAAAGAGTTTGAAGCGGGAAAAAGGTGATTTTGAAAACTTGCATGGAGTCCCCAGGACATGTAGAATAAAGTTAATTCGCTGACACATCATAATAAAAAATAAATACAGGAGCTAAAAGAAGTCCAATGTTTTCCTGCCCTTGTTAATTGCTTTGTTTGTCAGTGTCCCTCAAGAGATTCAAGAGAACTTTCTTCCACAGATACATCCAGGGTGATGTCACTGGTCCATTGATCTTTGCAAATTAACTTTAACCGCTCTCCATCATGCATCGTTGTCACTTGCATCATCTACTGGTGGTCCAAGCAGGTGTGTAGACAGAACTGCAGAGCAGAGGGTAGCGGATGTCCTGAAATATTGACTCTACTTTAAGACATCCAAGGAGTTTAAGACAATATCTCCTTAACATATTCCTGCTTTTCTCTATTTCTTTGAAGGGAATCAAATCCTCATTTTTGCTCACATCTAATCATAAGACATTTACGATTTGCAACATAGGAGAACATTATTTATGTTCCCAATGTCTTATGTACAGAACAATATCTATTTTTTCTGCATGCCAAAAACATGCTTAAGTGTAAATTAAGTGGGGATTTACATTTTATATAACTTTTTTCGACATCTTAACCACGTTTCAAATCTGTTCCCTCTTTTTATTTTTATCTTCTCCCTCTTGTAGGATGCTGTCTCCCTCTTGTCCCAAGTTACCAAGTTGCCACCTGTCTACATCTAGTCTACTGCTCCTCTTAACTGCATAACCATTTTCAGCTCCAGTAACCATCGAAAATCTTTATCTTCGCTTTTCCTTCTTCCCATATTATTGGATGATGTTTTTTTTTTTTTTTTTTTTTTACGAAATTGGAACTATAAAGAGAAAATGATTGATGTTACTTCCAGTTAGAATATGTCTGTTAGATAACAGTAGATACAAATGTCTGGACAACATTTTTGTTTCTCCAACGTAGCTAACAGTGGTTGGTCTAAAACTCAAATTGAAGACTGTGGCTGGTAGTACTGAGTGTCGCTACACTGTGAAGCAGAGTTCCTGGCTGTGGACCCTGCACAGGAGTTGAAAGGCGAGTTTCCTCTGTGACTCCTTGCAGAGGACAGATTATTGGCATCGTCTCATCTCTGCAAACAAAGAGTAAGAATTCATTTCTCACATTTTCTTGGATACATTAGTGGCTAAAACACAAGAAAAATACCTGAGATACATTGATATTTAAAACAAAAATATTTTACAATGCTCCACCACCTGAACTAATGATTTCCTAAGTTTAACAAGAAAATGGATTGAGAAGAGCATGAGTGAGCTGAAATTTACTTTCAGCGGCAGTCTTAGTAACACCTCAGTGGGACCATTCAATAAGCTCGTTGCCGCTGACATTCTACAAAGTTCAGGAGAGGTCCGACAGCATCGGTACTTTGTCCTTTGCTGTTCCCTACCCAATTACAGTATTCTGCAAATATGTACTTTAAGTTCTATTTTAGTGTCAAGCCCTACAAGAATCCCATTATATTTTGACTGCTCACAGAGACTCATTTAGCAGGTGTGTTTTGCAGTGTAAAGAGCTGTGTGTAACTTTTATTGGAACCCGGCTTCCATTTGTTTGTGGAAGTGAGATTTGACAAATTATACTTTTGATTGTGCAATGTGCATAGATTCCATGGATATTTTTGTTAAACTCAGTTCCAGCACTGCCTTCTCTATTAAAATACCAGAAATGAGGACTTTTTTGTGAGTTGACTATCAGAGTAGCCTCTGGAGTCATATGTTTGAAGATGCTTGAAATATCTGTAAATTTCCCTGAAACACCTGATCCTCACTTCTTTGAAACTCTTTCCACTGAGAGGATTTGGTATTTCCTTCCTGTGTGTAAGGGCTTTCAAAAATCAAAATTTCAGAGATTGAAAGGTTGTAAAGATGTAATGCTGACATGAGACAATGTGGAAGATGCTAATATTGAATCATTCTAGAAAGGGAAGTTTTAGTTCTAATGTATTTCTGTCTCTTATTGACTTTGTAGTTGATTCACATTTTACTTTAAATCATTTACGAAGCTATTTAATCTGAGTAACAGATTTTGACTTCATTGAATTAATCAAATGTTTGTGGATTCTTTTTAACTTCTGTTTGATTTACGTTAAAATTTGACCACAGAGACAGATTGTAGCAGGCAAAATAGAGGAGGAGAGGAGTGATTGGAGTCAAGGGCATCTCAGCATGTTCTCTTTTTTCTGCTCTGCATTTAGTTTCCTGAAAAGAGCCTTTGTAAGGAGCAGTAAAGCTGACGATATTGCTGAAAAACCTAGAGTCTGGTCTGGTACAATGACACAGTCTCTCTAAATGCTAGTTTTTCATTTTTCCCTGAGATTCAGGAAAAATGATAGTAATGGATGAAATAATGAAAATCACTTTCATGTTAGGGAATCATGCCAACAATGGTATGATGTAGAATTCTTTAAACTCCACTGTACCAGGTATAAAAATAAGATAAATAAACAACTTATTTTCATATTTTCATAATAAACAACATAAATTTTCATATTCAAAATTCTAAAAATATGATTATGCTGTAGAAAATTGAAGGAATGTATCACAGGCACATTTCCCCCCAAATGATGAACTAATGCAGAGATCTGCACAAATATATGCCTATACCTCAGCACTTTCTGAATTAGAAATGTTCTTTGTTCATCAGTGCCAGGTAACATTCAATGCCAGGTAATGTGTAATCCTCACACTTGGGTGACATAATTTCTCACTTGGAGCCTTGATGGCATGTTGGTTATACTTTGTGCTGTGAATCCACCAAGTTGGCAGTTTGAAATCATCTTTTGCCTTGGGGATGGAGGGCAGGGGGGAGAGGGACAGGTTCTACTCCTTTCAACAGAGTCTCAGAACTTCACAGAGGCAATTCTACCCTGTATTATAGGGTCATCATGATCTGACATTCATTTGATGGCAGTGAGTTTGGGTTTTGTTGTGGCAATTTTCACCTATCTCTAGGGAGAGTGCACTAAAGAATGAAGGGTTTAGTAACTTACAAAGAAGATAGAGGAGATGCTGCAACCCAAACCGGCATCTGGCTGCAGGATCTGTGTCTGTCATCCTGCGCCCCTGAATTCTCCCAGAGCTGACACATGCCATGACAATTCTACAATTCCACTTTGGTACTAAATTGGAAGGCTACTTTAATTTCTACTTCCATAACCAAATTTTATAAAGAAGTTTGTGTTTTTTTTTGTGACTTTCTTCATCTTTTGCTCATTGTTCTGCCCCTTTTAGTAGCATAGGTTCCAATGATAACTCAAGTTTCCAGTACATAATGAGAGAGGACACCTTCATCTGGAAACTTCTTTACCTGGAACTTTGGCAACTTGCTATAAGTCACCAATTCTTTTAACCTACGGTGGTCTTTTACAGGACTCTTTTTGTCAGTCCCCAAGTTGCTGAAAGTTATCCACTGCTTTCAGAGCTTCTCCTCAGTGAGGGATTAACAGAGCTTCTGACTACTAATCTAAATTGGATTCTTTCTCTTCTTAATCCACAGTTGTGCATTCAATAACGTTTTCTTATAAATGTGTGAATTTAAAGTAATTTATAATCCGCATATCAGGACAGACGTTCTAAAATTGAGTAAGTCCTTTTTATTAGCAACGACTCACACAGCGCTGCACACACACTGCAGAGGGTTGCATCATCGAGTGGGGCCCATGTAATCTCAGACCTTTCTTTATTGTCATAGGTAAAGCCTCATGGACAATACCACATGGCTGACCAACTACACGGGAGGATCCAATTTCATCCTGTTGGGGCTCTTCACTCAATCAGAGCACCCAATTCTCCTCTCTGTGGTCATTTTTGTGATTTTCCTAATGGCCTTGTCTGGAAATGCCCTCCTGATCTTCTTGATACACGCCAATGCCCACCTCCAAACACCTATGTACTTTTTCATAAGTCAGTTGTCCCTTATGGATGTGATGTACATTTCTGTCACAGTGCCCAAGATGCTTATAGACAAGGTCATAGGTATCAACAATATCTCAGTTCCTGAATGTGGGATACAGATGTTCCTATACTTGACATTAGTAGGATCAGAATTTTTCCTTTTAGCAGCCATGGCTTATGACAGATACATGGCTATCTGCCATCCACTTCGCTACCCAGTTCTTATGAACCACAGGATATGTCTCCTGCTGGCATCTGGTTGCTGGTTCTTGGGCTCCGTGGATGGCTTCATGCTCACTCCCATCACCATGACCTTTCCCTTTTGCAGATCTAGGGAGATCCATCACTTCTTCTGTGAGGTTCCTGCCTTAATGAAGCTCTCCTGCTCTGACACCTCCCTCATTGAGACACTCATGTACCTGTGCTGTGTTCTCATGCTCCTTATCCCCGTGACAGTTATATCAAGCTCTTATTCTTTCATCCTCATCACCATCCACAGAATGAACTCGGCAGAGGGCAGAAAAAAGGCCTTTGCCACCTGTTCTTCCCACATGACTGTGGTCACCCTGTTCTATGGAGCTGCCATCTACACGTACATGATCCCCAGCTCCTACCACACCCCAGAGAAGGACATGGTAGTGTCTTTCTTCTACACCATCCTCACTCCTGTTCTCAACCCTTTAATCTATAGTCTTAGGAATAAAGATGTCACTGGGGCTCTGAAGAAAACACTGCATGTGGGACCTGTTATTCAAGGAGCTATAAACTAACAGATGTTGGTAGTAAGTATCTTTTCCTTATAGTTCTATGTAAGAATTTTAGAATTTCAGGATTATGTATCAACAGTATTCATGATGTGTCCCTAACAAATTATATCACACTGACTCATCTTATCATTGTCTTTTAAGAAGATAGTTGTTTATGTTTTACCTGTTAGAGAATATTCATTCATAAAGTATTTAGAAGTAAATGCTATTGAACTTTCAAGTAATAAGCGAGGGCAAGGAAATTGTTTAGGAAAAGAAGGAAAAGATTACCAAAAGCTGACTTTGGTAAGATTTATATGGATAGTATATTATTTACCCTTTTCTTTTTCATATTGCTTTTCTGTAAATTTGAAATTAATTCCAAATAAAGAGTTAAATATTAATCCTTCCCTCTACCACTCTTGCTGAAGATTTTATTTTCTGATGGTGTATAACGAAGTGTTTTGCAAATATGTACACTTGAACATGGCACTCATTTGTTGAATATAGACTTTTCTGAAAGTACTGAAGATATCTGTACATTTCTATTGGGGACTTCTTTGTCAAATGTCAGTGCTAAAGAAATCTAGTGGATAGGAACTATTAGTACTGCATTATTAATTTTGAATCCTGGAATTCATAAGTACTGTGCAGTGGGATAAGAATTAACCAAATGTTGACTGAGGATTAAGAGACTTTCTACAAGAGATGACATCCAAGTGAGATTTTGACATTTGATTCATTAGACCTGGAAGAGGAAATGAGAATCAAAGCCTTCCTTCACTCATTGAACATTTTAAATGCTATGTAATAATCCAATATCACATGTAAAGAGATTTAAATCAACATATCATTCCTGCTGTCTCTAAGGGATTTGAGTCGTGGGTATAGTAGTATATGTAAATAGGTGTAATAATATGTATGAATTACTATCTTCATTATGCACAAAGTGCAGAATTCATAATGAATATGATGCATATGTTTCCTGAAAGTGAAGATGACAGGAAAATTATCCTGGAACAGAATGCTGCAAGATGACCCTATGCTATGCTCAGATGAGTGTGATGGGGTGGGTTTTTTGGGGGGGGGATGGAGGTATATTCTCAGATATATAATGTCAGTGAAAATGTACAAAAGGAGTGAGGAGACAAAGGTTGACTAATCAAGAGAATACATCTTCCAGTGACAATACTTTCCCTGCTTTAGTTTTAGCCATATTTCTTGCATTTATGTGTAGTAAGGTTTTAGCAACAGTAGGGAAGTTTTATTCTAGAAATTCTACCGTGGTGATAATCAGTAGGAGGAGTGCATGATTGGAGTCAAGGACACCAGGTGAGTGATGGGAGAGAATTGTGTGATGCTGACTCAGGTGGCCCTGGGTCCCTACTCTCCCACTAACTGAATGCAGAACTATTGAGAGAAAGAAAATCTTAATGAACAAGTTAAATAACATCAAATAGTGGTGGCAAATCTAGGATTTTACACTTGATGCTATCCAATTTGTAAGGAATCAGGCACTTTTAAAAGTCAAATTCAGTCTCTTAATAAAATAGACAATTCTTATTTATGAAAGACTCAGAAATATATATATATATATCCCGTCCATTTTTTGGCCACAATTACAAACATTTTGGATAATTCCATTTAAGAGACTCTAACACTGAGAGGAAATAAATTACTGAGGGAATAAATGAGGTGCTTTTGAAAATATTTTTAATTCTATCTTTATCTCAAAATATTGAGTTGTGAGTATTTTTTGAAAAAATAAATGATTATTTTACATATTCTGTTAAATACAATATTGTCTCTGCTAACAAAATTTTCAACTTACTGTGCACTTCAGAAATTTGTTGTCAGGTTATATAGTTTATCCAAACTTTAGACATTGTAGACATGGAAAGATTATTAATATTACCAGTTACTTATATCCAGAGTTCAAATCAGAATTTGAATACATTCCAGTAATTTCAGTTTCTATAGAGTCACATCACCATGCACTGATGTATTTCAGGTTTTAAACCCAAACATATATTTATTCGTTGAAGCTTGTGATACAATCAATGTTTGATCAAATTGATTGCTTTTTCCGAAGTGACAGTAGTCATCAATATTTCTATCTCATAAAATACTGTGACATAACTAGCTATGGTTGGAATTAGTCACTAGGTTGAAGAATAAAGCAGCCCATGTCAAAGCTCAGAAGCTTGCATCAATTTTTACAAATTTTTGCTCTTTACATGTATTCAGAGGGTAAAATGTTAAGAAACAGAATTCTCTGCTACCTTAAATGTGTGCAAGGATACAATTTGAAGTAACAGTATGAACACTACTAGAGATTGGTCAGGAAATTAGACTGAATAAAATCAGATGTATTGAAATGTGACCTCTGTCCTCATTTGCCAGTCTGTCATACTGTGGTGGCTTATGTGTTGCTGTGCTGCTTGCAATTATTCAACTGGCATTTCAAATACCATCAATGTCGTGCATTGTGGAGAGATCTCAGAGGAGATTAACGACTAAGAACAGAGCACAGAAAAGGAAGTAGGAAGAAGCTGTGTGTTTCTCAAGGATTAGCTACCAGAAACCTTACAGATAGCAGTGGACAGCTGTCTTGATATGGTGCCAAAAGAGAAGTCCCTCCAGAGGGGAGGCATTGTAAATACAACTGGAAAATAGCTGCTTCCTTTAAGTAGAGCCAACTTAAATGATATGGGTGGAGCAAAGCTTTCAGGACTTTCATTTGCCCATGATTCAAAATAAGAAGAAACAGCTGTAACTCCCCTTTAAGAATCAGAATGTAGAATGCTCATAGTGTCTATCTTGGAAAATTGAAAGCAATCAAAAATGAAGTGGAACATATACATTTCAGGAAGACAAGCTGTTTATAGAGCAGTATACTGTTCATGGAACAGCATAATGAAGTGTGTGAAGATGTGGAATTAGAATACCAAAAGAGAAGAAGCTCTTTGACACAGCCAAGTTTGAAGAATTGCAGAAAAAAATTAGCATCAAGTTGGAATATTGGAGGATTCTATAGCAGAAAAGATTAGTGGTGCAAGAAGCCTCAAAAGAAGATGGAGAAATTCACAGTCACTATGCAAAAAAAATTGGCCAGCTTTCAATCATTTCAACAGGTAGCATATAATCAAGAGTTGATGGTAACAAAGAATGAAATCCAAGCTGCACAGAAGGTATTAGTGAAAAATAAATCTTCATTAATTGATGGATTATCAATACAAACAAACAGATGTAATGCTGGATGCACTCACTGGTCAATGCCAAGTAGTTCAGAAGACAGCTCTCTGGCTAAACAACTGCAAGAGATTTGCATTTGGAACCTTTTGAAATAAAGGGATATCACAACATGTAGAAATTACAAAACAATGTCACTAATATTGAATGCAAGTGAAAGATTAGTGAGGATTTTAAAAAAGTTTTATCAATATATGGACAGACAGCTACCAAATATGTAAACCAGATTCAAAATAGGATGGACAATGAAGTATGGAGATTTTATTGTTGATTTGATTTTGAAAATGGCTGAATACAGAAAATGCTAGAATAATGACTACTTGGGTTTTATTGTCTATGAAAAGACATTAGATTGTGTCAATCAATATAAAAATACATGTAACAAAATGGTAATTCCTGAAGAGTTAATTGTGCCCAAGTAGAACTTGATTGTGGTCTAAGAAGCAGTTATTCAAACAGAACAAATATTGTAGCTTTAAAATCAGGAAAGATATACATCAGGATTGTGTCTTTTCATCAGCTTTATTCAATGTATAGTTGAGGAAATCATCTGAGAAGGCATAATTTCAGAAGAAAAACACAGCATCAAGGTTCGAGGAATGTTTATTAAAAAACTACTATGCAGATGGCACTACCTTGTTTAAAATAAGCCAAAATGACTGGCTGCACTTACGGATTCAAATAAAAGACTGTGATTTTCAGAGTGGACTGTAACTCAATGTAAAGAAAACAAAACTCCATCACAAACTGACCAATAGAGAAGTTCAGGATACGTGGAGAAAGTATTGAAGTTGTCAAAGATTTTGGTTTTCTTGAATTCAACATTGGTGTTCTTGGAAGCAGCAATCAAGAAATTAGAAGATGCATTGCATTGGGCCAGTTTGCTGCACAAGATCTCTTTAAAGGCTTAAAGAGCAAAGATGCCATTTTAAGAGCACGTACACACCAGTCACAAGCATGATATTTTACTTCACCTTATATGTGTATGTGTGTGTGTTTGTGTGTGTGTGTGTGTGTGTGTGTGTGAAAGTTGGATCACGAATAAGGAAGACAGTAGAAGAATTGATGCACTTAATTAAAAAATTATTTTATTGGGGGCTCATGCATTTGTTACCATCATCTACACTTATTTGTTTTAAGCACATTTGTACATTTGTTGCCATCATCACTCTCAAGCATTTTCTTTATGCTTCAGTCCTTGATATCATTTCCTCATTTCCCCTTCCCTCCGAACCACCTTCCCACCTAAACCCTTGATAATTTATAAATTATTATTATTTTGCCATGTTTCACACTGTGAGACACCTCCCTTCACCCACTTTTCTCTTGTCTGTCCCCCAAAGAGAGTATATGGTGATCCTTGTGATTTGTTCCTTGTTTCTATTCCACCTTCCCTCCACTCTCCCTCTATCACCACTCTCACCACTGGTCCTGCGGGGTTCATCTGTCCTGGATTCCCTGAGTTTTCAGTTCTTATCTCTTCCAGTGTACATCCTCTGGTCAGATCGTATTTGTAATGTAGAATTGGGATCATGCTAGTCAGGGTACGGGGGAGAAATAACTAAAATAAAGAGGAAAGGATGCATTTAAATTATGGTGTCCATATAGTGGTTATGATTTGGGCCACTAAACACAGGTCAGTAGTTCTCATCCACCAGTATCTTGGGGAGCAGGGGTTAGATGTGAAGTTTGACTCTGTTTGTAAGAATTTACAGTCTTGGAAACTCGGCAGGGCAATTCTGTTCTGTTCTCCAGGGTTGCTATGCGTCAGATAAACAGTGGCTCTTTTTTGTTTTGGGAAGAATGTGGAAAGTTCCCTGAACTGCCAAAAGAGCAGATTTGTTTTGGAGGAAGCACACACAGAATAAATCCTCTCTAGTATTGAGGATCATGAAACTTTGCTTCATAGCCTTTGACTGTGTCATCAGGAGGGATCATATATGGAAAGCACATCATGCCTTGTAAAATACAATGTCTGGAAAAAAAGACATGGATTGACACAGCAGTTGCAACAATGGTCCAAAGATAACATTGGTTATGAGGATGTTTCTGGATGATTTCTCTTTTGCATACAGGGTCACTAAGAGTCAGAAAATGTGGAAGGCACATAACTACAGCAGCATAGATCTGTACCCAATAATGAGAGGACATACAGACTTTAAATGTTGCCTAAAATCAATTAGACCAGAATAAAGAACGACATGATCATCTCAAAGTTGCAGAAAGTAACTTGACAAAATGCAACACACTTCCTTGAAAACAATTCTCAATGCATTGGAACAGGGGGAAATTGCTCCAATTGGCTGAAAGGATCTATAAAACCCCTCAGTTGTATGAGGAGAGGATAACGCAACTGTGAGATCTTATATATACTGATGTTAATAAAATTCTATGTTAAACTTGTTAATGAAAACTCCTCATGTATATGTTTAATTGGAATGTTTTCAATGCAGTAGAATAGACTTTATAAGAGGCAGGAGAAAAAAATAAGAAAGCTAACATCTCAATGGTGACAGGCCAAATGGTTCCTTTCAAAGGCCAGGAAGAGGTAAAAATGCCAGTTCTAACCATTTTTATTCAACATACTACTGAGGTATTATTCAGGACCATTATCAGCAAAGTAGAAGAAAATTCATTTAAATGGGAAATAGAAGCTACAATTTTTGATTCAAGCATAACAGTTGTAAGGTTAGTGGCGGACAGCAAAATGTGTTGTTCTATTGTATATAGAGATGCTATGAGAAAATAGTCAGAGGAACTGGAATATGTGCAGCAGAGTGAGGCATCCGAAGCGGAGAGAGGCTTACCGACAGCCTGCAGTAAGCGGGTGACCCAACCTGGCTTGCTGAAAGTCCGTAGGACCTGTAGCCCTTGCTGATGAAGTTTCCGGATTGCAGCATTCAGTGTGGATTATGAATCAATGTAAAGATGACCAGTGCTCAGAAGTGGACCAGTTGCTGACATGACCAATGGGAAAAGATTGATGTTGACAAGGAGTCTACCTTGCTTTTGCTCATAATCAGTGGTCAAGGACGCAGTCGTCAAGAGATCAAAAGACATGCTGCATTAGGCAAACCTGTGGTATGAGACTTCTTTAGAGTAATGTAATAGAGTAATATAAAGCAAGGTATTATTGTGAGGACTAAGGGATGCCTGTCGAACACCTTGGTATTTTCCATTGCCCCATATGCATGTCAAAGTTGTACATTGAATAAGAAAGTATAGAAGAATCAATGCATTTGAAATGTGGTGTTGGATAAGATGATTGAAAGTATGTGGACTGCTAAAAACACAAAGCAATCTGACTTGGAAGAAGTAAGCCAGAGTGCTTCTTAGAGGAAAAGATGATAAGGCGTCATCTTGCATAATTTGGGCATATTGTCAGGAGAGATCAGTCCTTGGAAAAGGACATTATGCGTGGTAAGTGGACAGGCAGAAAAAGAGGCGGTCTGCCCATGAGATGGTTTGTCCTCGTGGCTGCAACAATGGGCCTGTTCTGGCAGAGCAACAACAGCGAGGATGGTGCAAGGCAGGGCAGTGTTTTATTTTGTGGTGCATAGTATCACAGTCACCTCGATGGCCTGTCTCAAGACAAAATATGAAAAACAGCCAACTCAATGACTCCTAACAATTTATAGCACCACCTCAGTTGTAAAATTCTAAAGCTAAAATCTATTAGAACTGATACAAATTCAGCAAAGTTGTAAGATTAATATACAGAAGTCAATTTGATAGCAGAGTCCTAGTGGTGCAGGGCATATTAGTTGGGCTGCTGACTTTAATGCCAGCCGATAAGAGCCACTAGGGGCTTTGAGGAAGCATTAGCAGACTTCATACTTCACAAAAGAGCTGCAATCTCAGACACACACAAGGAACTGTTCTATTCAGTCCGAGAGGGTCCCTCTGAGTTGTAATTAACTTGGGCCCTGACTTTTGAGTTATAATAATGAATACTATGAAACTAAGAAGAGAATTCTATTTAGAATACAGTAAAATACTTAGACACACAAAAAAAGCTGGAAAGCAGTCAAAAGGCGATAAAATTGTGTTGTTAGATGTTGGAGTCAGTTCTGATTCAGGTTGAGCAACCTTATATAAAGACGGCCTGTCTTCAATGTTGTATAGATTAGTAAGGTAAAGAAGACTGTGTATCCAAAATTGACTTTCAGATTCAGAAGTCTACTTAAGTGTCTTTTAATTTTACATAAATTCAAAAGCATACCTTGAAGTGTTTTTCAAGTCAAGAATCGCTAAAATTTAATACAGAATTATAAACTGGAGGACTCATATTCTGAACTTAAGATGATAAAAGTATCTTCGTAATAAATGGAAAATGGCTCTGAATATCCACCCCTTCAAAATGCCTCACACAGCACCTGAAAATTAACTAAAATTCATAACAAATTTCAATGGTAAGAACTCAATAAATACATGTTAAAATTCATGAGTAAATCTTCATAAACTTATGTTACGGTTCTTAGTATAACTCACACAATTTAGATAGGACATTCTTAGCTATGACTCTAAAATTATACCACAACTAAATGAAAGAAAAGTAGACATTATAGCAGTTTAAAATTGTTCTTTTCTTTTAAAAATTATTTTCTTAGGGGCCCATACAACTCATCACAATCCATTCAAACACCCATTGTATGCCAGGTACATTTGTAAATTTATTGCTATTTTCATTCTCATAACATTTGCTTTCTACTTAAGCCCTTAATATTAGCTCCTCTTTTTTGCTCTCCTTCCTTAACCCCTCCTCCCTCATGAACTCTTGGTAATTTAGAAATTATTATTATGTCGTCTTATTGTACACTATCTGATGTCGCCCTTCACTTTCTTCCCTGTTGTTCATAACCTCCTAACCCCAGGGAAGAGGTTATATGTAGATCCTTTTTTTGTTTTTTTTTTTTGGGGGGGGCATCACTGCCCTCTGGTGGTAGGAATAGGAGGCCCAGCTTTGCAGCTGGATTTGAACCTCCAACCCAGTGGGCCGCAGTCCTGCGCACAACCACTACGCCACCGGGGCTCAGCCCTTAGTAGATCCTTATAATGGGTTCCTACTTCCTACCCATCTTCCCTCCATCCTCCTGGTATTGCCACTGTCATCACTGGTCCTGAATGGATCATCTGTCCTGGATTATCCATGTTTCTGGTTCCTACCTGTACTAGTGTACATCCTATGGTTAGACCAGATTTGTAAGGTAGAATAATTTTTTTTTATGATTCAATGTATTTCACTGAGATTCAAAGGGCAAGGCAGAAATGGAGAAAATATTTGCAAATATTACATCTTATAAGAGACTTGCATCTAGAATATATAAATGGCTCTTTTAATAAAATTATGGTACAAGATAATTAATTAAAAATAGTCAAGGCTTTGAATAGTCATTCCTCCCAAAAGAAAATGCAAATATCTGATGGACATATGAGAAAAAAGCTTAAAATTGATAACCATTTAGGAAATGAATTCACAATGAATTATAGGACTTCATACTAATATTCCATGCTTTCTTAGTTATAGCCTCTTACAGAACCACAAACATTTATTTTCCAAAAGTTTTAAGAGGCCAGAAATCCATCACTTTAGTGTCAACATGACTTTCCATATGATTTAGCAATTCCAGTCCTCAGTATGTATCTGAGAGAACTCAAAATATGCACTAGTTCATTAAACTGAGTTCCTCAAAAAGATTTCTTGGAGCCTTAATTATAACACTATAAAATATTTGATGATGTTATCAGTGAGCATTTGGTCCTTCTGGAGTAGTGCAGTCCTAATTCTATCTAAGGATTGCTATGAACATTAAGAGAGAAGAGAAGCAGAGCAACAGACTGTAGAAGAATGGACATATGATGATGCATCAACAAGCCAGACAATGTCAACAAGTGCATAGGGTTACAGAAAGTTGAAAGAGATAAGAAGATTGATTCTTCCTTAAGGTCAACAGAGAAGGAGGATGAACATGCCAGTTATCTTTGGTGACAGTTATAGTCCCCCAAACTGTTAGACAATAAATATCTGTTTTTTAAAACTACCTCACTGATTGTATTTTGGTTTGGTAATCCCAAACTAATACCTATGTCCATGCAAAAACTTGAACATAACTTTTATGGCTTAACACATGTTAGTGAAAAAGTAAAAAGAACTCATATCCAATAACTAACGAATGAATAAAATGCTGTGCTATGTTTCTATAAGCAAATCTCCAATCCCTTAGCAATCTAGTTGCTTCAGATGACGAGCTACCACATAAAACACAGTGGAAATGTTGCCCTACATTTCAAAGCTGTACATTTTTATGGAAGCAGAATGCCCCACCTTCCAACTACAGAGCAGTTAATAAATTGATCAATTTCAACTGTGGAATTTGGTTAACAGGCAAGTGCTTCACAAATACACCAGCAAGATTCAGGGTACAGTTATGAAAAAGCAATAAAAGAATGAAATATGGATAACGATAATAACATGGTTGAGTCTTTAAAAGACTATAATAAGAGAAGGGAGCTGTTAAAAAATTACACATTGTGCACCTCTATTATGCAAAATATCAACAATAGACAAATCTATTAAAAAGGATTAATTAGCTGCTTCACTTGAAGAGGGGAATGGCATTGTGTTCATAAACAGACATTTCATTTTTAGATGATGAAAATATTCTAAATGGTGTTTAATATAATAAAATGATTGAACAAAATTATTATGATTTGTTGAATGTTTCATATGAGAATTATTTATCATTAAATCTTCATTTAAAATGAAGTATATGTTTGTGTGCATTTAACATATACAACCATTTTGGAAATTAACCTGGTGTTGTTTCTGGGTGCTATCAAGTTGATCCCACTCATGGTGACCCCATGCACCAAAGACAGAAACACCCAACAGTTCAGGGTCATCCTCACTTTCATTTCCACCCTTGGGCTCATTGTCGCAACCACTTCATCAGTCCATCTCACTGAGGACCACCCTCTCTTATGCTTCCCATCCATTTTCCCAAGCATAATGTCCTTCTCTAGGGATTGGTCATGTCGGACAATCCAAAGTAAGATGAAGTCTTGCCACTCTTTTGTCCAAGAATCTCTTTGGCTGTATTTTCTTTTTACAGGACAGAATTTTTTCACCAATGATTTTATTGGGGATTCTCCCAGTTCTTATTACATTCAATACATCATTTATATCAAACATATTTGTACACATGCTGCCATATTAATTTCCAAATATTTTTCTAATCGAGCACTTGGTATAAGCTACCCTTTCTTTCTCTCTTTTTTAAAATAAATCATTTTATTGGGGGATCATACAACTCCCATCATGATCCATTTGCATGCAGGCCACATTTGCACACTTGTTTCTAGATGTACTTCTAAGGCAGAGTTGTCTGTTCTTTTGGTAGTGCATGTTATTTTCAATATCTCCACCAGCACAACAATTTAAAGCATTGATTATTCTTCTGTCTTTCTTATTTAGTTTTTAATTTTCACAGACATATGAAGCAATGCAAAAATACCATAGCATGGGTCAGGCACAACCTAGACCTCAAAGTAACCTCATTACTTTTCAATACTCCAAATAGGCCATATATGGCTGTAGATTTACTCCCTGCAACACTAGTCTTTTGATTTCTGCATGGCTGCTTCCATGAGCAATTATGATGAGTCCAAATAAGATAAACTTTTTCACAATTTCATTCTTTTCTCTATTTAGCATAATGCTGTCTCTTGGTCCAATTGGGAGAATTTGGTCTTCTTTACATTGAGTTGTGATCCCTACTGCAAGGCTTCCATCTTGGATTTTCATCAGGAAATGCTCTGAGTCCTCCTCACTTTCAGCTAGGAAGGTTGTGTCATCTGTATATCACAGGTTGTTAATAAGCATTACTCCAGTTCTCCTGCCAAATTCTTCTTCATATAATCATTTCTTTGATTATTTATGTCGGCATCTTGGAGTTCTAATGGTGTAGCGTTTAGCCACTGGGCTGCAACGCACATTGTCAGCAGTTCAAAACAGCCAGCAGCTCTGGGGGGGAAACCCTGGATTCGACTCCAATAAGAGTTACAGTCTCAGAGACTGACAATGGGTTGTTGGTGGATCAGCATTGAGTTGATGACAGTGACTTTGGTTTTGGTTTATAGAGGGAATAAAAATGGTGAGAGGCTCAAAAGCTCTGATGAGCACATGAAACACATCTCTGCATGGGAAGGACTGGAGGAAATTATGCTAAGTGAAGTCAGTCAATCACAAAAGGAGAAGTATTGCATGAGCCCCCTGAGGTAAGTAGAAACAGTATGGTGAATATAAAGGAGAAGACTCCTATAGCATAACATTTGGTCCAAGATGTAGGGTAAGAGGAGGAGGGAGGACCAAACCCAGGGAGGTACACGCTGGGTGCAACACAGTAATGGGAGAAGGATGAGGGGGTGGAGGGGATAGGGAGATAAAAGGGAGTTCAAAAGTGAAAGGATAACAGAGGGAATGGGGCACTAATCCACACAGGGGGGCATACTGGTCTTGTCTCCACAGAAGCTGGTGTGGGTGAGCAGTTCCTACCTTGAAGCACCCAACCATGAGGACAATGTGGACGCATGGAAGGATGCAAGAAAAGAGAGCTACAGAGCCAGACGCAACCAGAGTCATATGGACTCTATCTCTAGTAGTGGGTGTAGTAGATAACAGGTTGGGGGAGGGGCCAGCATCCCACACCCACAGGGACAAAGACAAGAAGGGAGGAAGAGGAAGAGAGCTGGTCCAGTCCCCACACCGACACATGATGTTCAGAGGAATACATCCCTCTGGAGACCCATTGCGCCACAGAAAGGACTGGACAAACAACAACAGGACAGGGCACACTGGCTTCCTACTGAAGCAGACAGTGACACAGGACACTTGGGGAGTCAAAAAGTGGGGAAGCATTGCAGAATGACTCCCCTCCTCCCCCGCAAAAGTAAAACAAAACAAAACACAACAAAAACAAAAAGAGGAACTGCATCAAGAAGGGAGTACTCCTGGTCAGAGAGTCAGGAGTAAAGAATGACAGGTCTGACAATTCCTGGGGGGACACTAGAGAGGGAAAGAGAAGGGGGCGTGGACAAACTTATGGACTGGGGTGGGGTGGGGGAGCAACAAGTGGTCTGGAATCTATGGAAAGGAGGGTGTGGGAGGCCTTGTCAGGATTAAGCAAGGACAATGAATCTGTGAGGAAACACTGAAATGCCAATGAAAGTGGAATATGGTGGTGGGACAGGAGGGAGATGGAAGGAAATAGAGGAAAGAGCTAAAGGCAAAGGGCACTTGCAGAGGTCTAAACATAGGCATGTCCATTCATAAACACAATTATCTACTATAAGGATTCGATAAATTTAAGAACATATCTATAGGTCAAATAGTAGTGTAGCAAGTGGATCTTGGGCCCTCCCCCAGGTGCCCCCTCATTGCAAGAACACTTTGTGATGAATCTGGTATTCCATGAAGCTCACTGGCCCAACATGATCACTGATGTAAAATGGGTGCATAAGAAAATGTGGTGAAGAAAGTTGATGGTGCCCAGCTATCAAAGGATATATCACCTGGGGTCTTAAAAGCCTGAAGATAAACAATAGACCATTACCTGAGAAGAGACCAGACCCACACAGAAGAAGCACAACAGTCAGCATGACCACAAGGTGGTGAAAGGTCTAGGCAACAGACATCAAATGAGTGGGAAAAACAAACAAACACATATCACTGTGTGCACATTTCCCAAGGCACCGACTGAGGTCATGTGGGAGCATGAGGAAGAGTGAAAAAAGCTGTCAAAAGCTATTAAAAGCTATCAAAAGATACAGCATCTGGAGTCTTAAAGGCTTGAGCATAAACAAGCAGCCATTTAACTCAGGAACAACAAAACCCACCACAAAAGAAGCTCACTTGCCTGTGCGATCATGAGGTGCTGAAACAATCAGGCATCAGACATCAACGAAAAAAATCAAAATCAATGGACCAATTGACTCCCGATATCACTTAAGACAAATGGATACAGAGGCAAACTGAGTAGAAGAAATGATGGTGTCTAGCTGCCCACGTGGAAGAAGCACACCAGCCTGTGTGATCAAGAGTGGCCGAAGGGAGCAGGTGGCAAGCATCAAAGAAGAAGAATCACATCATTACGAATGAGGGGGAGAGCAGGGTGGACACCTAAGGCCCACTCATGGGCAATTGGTCACCCCTTTACAGGGGAGTCATGGGGAGGAGACAGAGCAGTGAAGGTGCAGCCGGGCAGCGATGATACATACAAGTTTCCTGTAGTTCCTGAAGCTTTCCTCCCTCCAAGCATCATGGTCCCAACTCTACCTTACAAATCCAGATGTACTGGAGAAGGTACACTGGTGGAGAGGGCAGTTGGAGATATGGGGAAACCAAGATGGATGAGCCCTTCAGGCCAGTGGTAAGATTGGAGCTGCTGGAAGGGTGGAGAGAAGGTGGGGTAGAGAGACGGAAACAACTGCAAGGCTATACACATAAGCTCCTATTTGAAGGACAAGCATCAAAGGAGTGACTTGGGGGAGAGGTCGGGCAGTGTAAAATATGACAGCAATAATGATTTATAAAGTATTGAGGGTTTTTGGGGAAGAGAGAGCAGGGAAAGAGGGGAAAGGATTGAAAAGCTGATACCAAGGGCTCAAGGGAAAAGGCAGATGTTTGGAGAATGATAACAGCAGTGGACATGTGAAGGTGCTTGGCACAGTATTTTTATTTATGTATTGTGAAAAACAATGTATGAGCCCCTAATAAAATGATTTTTCATAAAAAATGATGAGAGGATATAACCTTGGTACACATCTTTCCTGATTTTTGAACCAGTAATTATTTCCTTGTTTTGTTCACACTCCTGTGTCTTGATCCATGTACAAGTTCTGCATGAACACAATGAAGTGTCCCTGAAATTCCATCTATTCTAGCTTATCCATGATTTGCTATGGTATACATAGTCAAATGCCTTGGTATAGTGAATAAAGTTCATGAAACCAGCTTTCTGAAACTCTCTTTTTTTAGGTAAAAATCATTTGACATTCATTGATGAATGATATCCCTTGTTTCACACCTTCTGGATTCTGCTTAAACGTCTGGCAGCTCACTGTCAAATTTTTTTTGCTACATCCATTGTTGGATGATGTTCAGCAAAATTGTATGTGATATCAATAGCATTTTTCTAGTTAAGCATACTCTTGAGTCTTCTTGCTTTGGAATGATTACAAATATGAATCTCTTCCAGTCAGTTGGTCAAATAGCTTTCTTTCACATCTCACAGAATATAGATAAATAGGGGCTGAGCCCCGGTGGCGTAGTGGTTGTGTGTGGGACTGCGGCCCACTGGGTTGGAGATTCAAATCCAGCAGCAAGGCTGGGTCTCCTACTCCCACCACCAGAGGGCAGTGATGCCCTCAAAACGAAAATAAAATATAAAATAAAAAAAGAATATAGATAAATAAGTGTCTCCAGTGCTTATCAACTTGCTGAAAGACTTCAGTTGGTATCCCATCAACTCCTGGAGCTTTGTTTTTTAGTATTGCTTTCAGTGTAGCTAGAAATTCTTCCTTTTCTACTATTGGTTCTTTCTCACTTGCTACTTTCTGAAATAGCAGAATATCAATTAGGCCTTTTTCTTTTTCTTTTTTTTTTTTTTTTGGCATCACTGCTCACCGGTGGTGGGAGTAGGAGGCCCAGTCCCACTGCTGGAATTGAACCGCCCTCCCAGTGGGCCGCAGTCCCGCGCACAACCACTAGGCCACCGGGGCTCAGCCTAATTAGGCCTTTTTCAACAGTGGCTCTGTTATATTGTTTTCATCTTGTTTCGATGCTTCCTGCAATTTCAGTATTTTGTCCTTGGAATCATTCCATATTTCAACAGAATGCCTCCATTTTTGCAGTTTGTTATGCTGAGCATGTATTTTCTTTTTGGTTTTCTGACTCTCGATATTTGCACATCTAATTACATTATTTTCCTTTATTTTCTCTGTTCAGTTCTTTGAATTCATCATTTATTCCATTTGGCTTAGCTAATTTACAATTGAGAACAAGTTTCAGAGTCTCTTTTGATGTTCATGATGATCTTTGCTTGCCTGGCTTTTCAATGACCTTTTGCTTTCTTGATGAATGATGTCCTCCCAAGAGTAATCATTAGAGTTCAATGCAGCATGTCTGTTCTTCAATTTATATGGGATCCACTCTAGTTTGTATTTTGGTTGTTTTGGCCTTTTTTTTTTTCACACTTTTGTCATCAATCTGAATTTGCATGAGCAATTGATGATTTGTTCCAGTCAGCTCTGGCTGGTCGGATTTTAATGGTTGATATTGAGCATCTTCACAGTCTCTTCCTACAGACATAGTCCATTTTAATTCTACACATTCCTTTTGGAGAATTCCTCCATTTGTACAGGCATCTTTTGTGTTGTTGAAAGAGATACTTGTTACAAAGAAATTGATGGTCTTGCAAAATTCCATCATATCATCTCTGCCTTCATTTCTACCACTCCATTTCTATCTAAATTTCTAATTACTGTTCCCTCATATTTGTTTCCAACTTTTCCATTCCAATTGCAAATAATTATCAATGTATCAGGGTGGCATTGATTGAATTTTTGATCAATTTCCGATGGAAGACAGTAGAATCCATTAATTTTCTCATCACTAGCTTTGGTGGTACTGTATATATTGGAACATTGTCTATCCTTATAATAAAGGAATTATCAAATATTTAGTCTATCTTTTTTTTTGGTGTCATTCTTCTCTGCTGGTGGGAGTAGGAGGCCTAGCCTTGCTCCTGGAGAACTGTTGTTGGATTTGAACCTCCAATCCAGTGGGCCACAGTTACGAGCACAACCACTACGCCACAGGGGCTCAGCTCATCTATCTTATAAAAATAAATATTTAATGCTATGTAAATATTCTAATCTCTCTGTATCAGCTTCAGGATTTTTATTTTCTGTTTTATTGAACTTTACTAAATGTACACTGTTCAAAAGAACAGCTTTTAATTTGCCTTAATGTTCAAAGATGTCTCAGCTGATATTATGTCCCTCCAATTTCGAGGAAATAATATTTGGACTGACTAGTACTGCTAGGTATAATATTTTGTGGTTTTGTCACTGTCTTGTGGTGCTTGAGAGAGTTGGCACCGTTTGACTTTTCATCAAGGTTATTTATTCCTCAATTATGATGAGAAGGAATTCATCAGAATCACTTAATTCATTTGGGTGTCCTGCACATGGATTTTGGATTTCCGCTGTGGATTCACAGTCTTCTGCAAATTGTGTGTTCAAAATCGAAGTGCTTATCCAGTTCCCTCCTTGAGATTTGGATGCTCTGATTTAATATCCTTGAATGACACAGCCTGATGTGCTTCCACCATGTTGACACCTCGATTAGGTAGCTGCTTGCTTGAACACAAACCTTTCAGACCCTATATGTTTTTGTTTTTCTGATAGTCAGGTATCAACTAGTTTAAGCACAATTCTTTGCTATAGCACACATCTCATCAGTGATCTTTTCAATTTGGACAAGCGTGGGGCAGTTTTTGAAAGTTTCTGACCTGGTGTGTTAGTGGAATTGCAAAATTTCAATTGGGAAATGCAAAACAGCTTCTTTTCTTTTTTTTACTTGAAATAACTGCATGGAGCCTAGCACTACACGAAGATTTTTGTATTTCATGAAACTCACCAGTAACTATTTGGTCATAGGTTTCCATTAAAAATGGAACGTAGGATAGAGAAAATAGAAACTGAAGTCATTATTGACAGAAAGAGAAATAAAAATATTTCTCTATTACTTTATTTACATTGATATTGAAGGTTTAAAAACATATTGTGGTACAATTAGGAAAATAAAAATGACACATTTGTTTGTTCCTTGGAACTTTTGCAACCAATTGAGTGACTTTAAAGAACATTAGTTAAGTGTCATAGATTTAAGTATATCGAACAATTCAAAATGAAGTTGTTACAAAAGCAATACTTTGACAAAACTGGTGGACCCATTTCTTGATTTTTTTGGCTTTGTTGACTGTGATTGTTTTTTATTTATGACTATATTTCTTCAATCTTTCCCTCCTCTTCATGTGTCCTCTTAATAAATGTACATGTGAACATATCCTGAGCATAATGGGAAATCCATGGTAAATTTCTCATCTCAAAACACTTGATCACAACT
Organism: Nesogale talazaci; assembly: GCA_004026705.1. Lineage (NCBI taxonomy): Eukaryota > Metazoa > Chordata > Mammalia > Afrosoricida > Tenrecidae > Nesogale > Nesogale talazaci. The sequence continues at coordinate 109,526 of PVJH01002500.1, read as the reverse complement.
TTTGTCTTTTAATGCAATATTAATGTGTCCTAAGAATTTAAGGCATATCTTTATGGGTGTTAAAACTCATGTCTCATGCTTCAAGATCTACCCTAAAGGACAACAATGACCATGATAGGATAATAAACCTACATCCTCACATATCTTCCTCAGGCTGAGAGGACTAGAGAACTAATTCAAGCTTCTAATTGCAACATTGAATGATTCTGTGGGAAAATACTGAATAAGGCAGGAAGTACCAACAGAAGACGGCAGGAATACCGTCACTATACTGAAACAATTGGTTAAAATTCAGAGGTTTCAAAAGATAGCACATGATCTAGAGGCAACCACAGCAAAGGAAGACTCCAAGGTGCATCGAACGCACTGACACAAAGCCAAACTGACCCAAACCCAACTCACTGCCACCGAGTTGATGCGGACGCACAGTGACCAGACAGGACAGGGTAGATGGACGTGGCCCTGGGTTTGGAGATTGTAACTCTGTAGTAAAAAGCCCTGTCTTTTCCCCATGGGGCGGTTCGTGGTTTCTGAGCAGCTGACCCTGCAGCTAGCAGACTTGCAGATAACCTCACTGTCACCAAGTTCCTGAGCAATTAGCAAGGTTCCAGAAAGTGATGGAATACCAATCAAAATGTTTCAGAAAGCTGATGAAGCACTGATAGCACTCCCTAATCTCTGTCTAGTATCTTGAAAATAGCTACTTAACCAACTGATTGGAAGAGATTTCGATTTCTTTTCATTCCAAAGAAAGTTGAGCCAACAGAATGGAAAGAATGATCAAACAATAACATCTATAGCACATTGCTAAACTTTAAAGAAAAAGTCACTTTTGAGGTTGTTATTAAATCATTGCAGTTTAACATTAATGAGCTGTTGGAAATTCAAGCCAGATTTTACTTGAGGATGTGCATTGCATGTTGTCAATGCTGATGTTAGATGAATCTTGACCAAAAGCAGGGAATTCTAGAAAGATGTTCACTCATGTTTTGTTGATTATGCAAACATGCTTGTGTTGAACATAATTAGTTATGACTAACATTGAGAATAGTGGGAATTCCAGAACCCTTCATTGTGATCCTGTGAAACATATACCTGGACTACATATGTATAAAATTTCAGTATGAATCTTCTTTATTTCCACATATTTTTATTGATTTCTAATTTTTCATTCATCCCGTCAGTATTTGTTTTCTAGGGAAGTCATATTTCCTCTTATTTTTTCCACTTTCCCCCCAGCATTTTCCTTGATTTCCCAATGATCTGATGGAGTCAAAATGCCATTATTTTGAATTCTTTCCCAGGAAGATCCAATGACCTACATATTTCTGATATGTCTCATGACCTTTATGACTGTCTCCCCACTGGACCTGGGGAAATTCCAGAAGTGCCTCTACTAGCCTGAAGTCTGTTTTGGGGCTTTGTGTGTTTTCTTCGCTCCCATTGTTATTGTGGTATGTTCCCTTCTTGGTTTCCCCCGCAATGGGGGCTGAGGGGTGGCATTCAGACTAGACTACCTCCCTACAACATGCCTCCAGTATTGTCCTCTGTCACAGTATGTTCCAGTGAGGGGAAAACAAGTCTTGAGCAGTTATAGGACCTACAGTTCTCTCTTTGCCTTAGGAGCTCCAAGCAGAGACATCGTCCTTGAGGCTTGGTGTACAGACATGGGTCTAGACCACCCTTTTCTCTTTTTCCTTCTTGCTTAGCTTCTGTGTGTGCATGGCAGGCCGACCTCACTCCCACTCATTAGAGTTAGTGCTGCTCTCTGTAGTGAATATGTCTAGGGAGGGGGTCAGTTTGGCTCTGTTTGTGGCTCAATCATTTCATGCATTTCTCCACATGGTTGCATCACTCTCCATGTTTGGTGAGCATGGAGGAGTCTGCATACACACTCCCAATTCTATGGAGACATAAACAATACCTTCCCACTGAATGGAATATTCCCCTGATCTCCCCCACTCTACCACATGCCATCATTCCTCCTTTTTCTCCCTTCCCCTTCCTGCATTTTCCCCTTCTCTTTTTTTGGTGAAATTTAAAAATTTGCTTTATTGGGGACATATATAACTCTTATCACACTCTGTACATCCATCCATTGTATGCAAAACACATTTATACATTTGTTGCAATCATCCTTCTCAAAACTTTTTCTTTCTACTTAAGTCCTTGGTATTAGTTCCTCCTTTTCCCACTCGCCTACTACTATCCCCTCCCTTATGGGCCCTCGATAACTTATGAATTATTATTATTCTGTCATATTGTTCACTGTCTGATGTCTCCCTTTGACATTTCCTTTTTGTACCCCAGGGAGGAGGTTAAATGTAGATCCTTTAAGAACAAGAGGAAATTGGAATATTTCATCCTTGCTATATTGTACGCTGTCTGGCTTGTCTCCTCCCTATGATCCTTCTGTAAAGGGATGTTGCTTCGCCTGTAGATGGACTTTGGGTCCCCAATCTACACTTCCCTCATTTATAATGATATGATTTTAACTCTTTGATACCTGATACCTGATTACTTCACACAGGCTGGTGTGCTTCTCCCATGTGGACATTGTTGTTTCTAAGCTAGATGGCTCCTTGTTTATTTTTATGCCTTTAAGACCCTAGATTCTATATCTTTCGATAACCAGGCACCATCAGTTTTCTTCACCACAGTTGCTTATGCACACCTTTTGTCTTCAATGATCATATCTGGAATGTGGGCGTGCAATGATATGATTTTTGTTCTTTGATGACAGCAAAATGATTCCATTGACCCTTTGTGGTCACACAGGCTGGTGTGCTTCTTTCATGTGGATTTTGTTGCTTCTGAGCTAAATGACCACTTGCTTACTGCAAGCCTTTCCATTATTTTAAATATAGTCAGATCATTTTCCACAGACTATATGTATCTACAAGACAGAAGGAGGAGAATTCCTTTCTCACCTCATTCCCTCCATTACTTGTTACTTTCTGAGTTTCTAATCTGGGCTATCCTCAAGGGTATTAGATGATATCTAATGGTTGTTTTAATTTAGCATAACATGTACATCCTAGGTTTTTGTCTGACTTCCACTTGACTGCCTGTACCTCAGATTGCATTGTGTGAGATAAGTGGTTTTTCTTCTATATCTACTGTGCTGATTGTACTTACCTCAGGGGCTAATGTTGTGCTCATCCTTATGTATAAGCATAAACTTAGCATAATTCCCTTCAACTCTTTCCATAAAAGAAAGTATTTCATGTGATCATCTGTGCTTTTAAATGATGCATAGTACTGCAATGTGTATATATGCCAGATTTTATAATTCTACTTGTCTATCAATGGAAAATTAGGTTTCTTTCAATTCTTTGAAATTGTGCATTGTTCTGCAAAAGACATTGCAACACAGATGACTGGTTGAGGTTTATTTTTTACCTTGTCTGTGTATATGCCTGGTAGTGGAATAGCTGGGTCATATGATATTTCAATTTCCATTATTTTAAATATAGTCAGATCATTTTCCACAGACTATATGTATCTACAAGACAGAAGGAGGAGAATTCCTTTCTCACCTCATTCCCTCCATTACTTGTTACTTTCTGAGTTTCTAATCTGGGCTATCCTCAAGGGTATTAGATGATATCTAATGGTTGTTTTAATTTTCATTTCTCTGATGGCTATTGATTAAGAGCATTCCCTCATATGCTTATTGGCCATCCGGGTCTCCTCCCTTGTGAAACTTCTGTTTAGACCTTTTGTCCACATCTTCAAGGTGTTAACTGTTTTCCTCTTTTTCCAGGCTAGGAAGACATTGTAGATTTTAGTACTAATTCTTTTGTCTGCTGTGTCGTTGCTAAAAATTCTCTCCCAGTCTGTGGCTTCTTTTGGTACACTCTTGGTGACATATTTCAATGAACACAGTGTTTTATCCTTAGTAACTCCCCTTTATCGATTTCAGGTTCACTTTTGTGATTACTCTTCCCTATTACAGTTAGACTATGTATTCCCTTATCCATGGTTCTTAGGTTGTCACAAGTCCTCCATTGTGGTACTATGTTGGGGGGGTGTTTACTTCTAGATCTGTGATCCACCTTGAGTTTGTTCTTGTGAATGGGGTGAGGTGCACATTTTGTTTAATTTTTCTATCTACAGGTTGATATCCATCATTTCTAGCACCACTTGTTAAAGAGGGCCTCTACTTCCCACTTGATACTTTTCAGGTCCTTGTCCAAGATCTGTTTCACCAACCATTATAGCATGAGATTTGGGGATTCAAACTATAACCCTGCAAATGGATCATTAGAAAGATTCCACATCCTAGCACAATCCCTTGAGGGAAATCAGATGTTTCCTCAAATGCTCTAAATCATATTTAATTTGTGCTACCTTCTGCATTCCCATGTCTACAGTTGTCTCTTCTCCAGGTGAATCTGAATCCATTCTTTTAAAAAATGTTGATAACCCAAAGATATAGTATCTGTGGTCTTAAAGGCGTGGATTTAAACATGCAGCAATCTAGCAGAAATGCAACAAGTCCACATGTAGGAAACACCCTAACCTGTGCAATCAGGAGGTGTCGATGGGGATCAGGTAACAGGCACCAGAAGATTCAAAACAAACAAACCAAAGGCCATACTATTGAGAGTCAGGGGCCTCAGAGCAGAGGCCCACAGCCCACCAATAAATAATAGGACATCCTTCAGAGAAGGGTTTCAAGGATGGAATGAGATAACTAGGGTACACTATGGCACCAAGGAAACACACGATATTCCTCTAGTTCTTTGAGGCTTCTTCATCCCCCACTATCAAGACCCCAGAGTTGCTTGCAGTTCTGGCAAGACTGGAGGAAGTACACTGATACAGATTAGAATGCAGGCTAGATAAACCCCTCAGGAACAGAAATGGGAGTAGCACTATCAGGAAAGTAGGAGGAATGTGGGAAGAGAAGAGGAGGAAGGAGAAACTGACTACAATGATGAGCATCAGAAACGTGGGTCGGGACATCAGCTATTGTATGAAAACACTAATAATCTACCAAATGGTAATGAGGGTGGGAAGGGGGAGGGAGGGAACAATGAGGGGCTTAGACAAAGGGCTCAAATAGAAAATAAATGTTAAGAAAATGATGATGGCAATATATGTATAAATATGTTTGATACAATTGATGTCTGGAATGTGATAAGAGCTGTAAGAGCTCTCAATAAAATGATTTAAAAATTAAAGTTAAAGTGTTTATAGCAAGATTCATAAGGCAAGTATCAACAGTTTCTATACTTCTTGGCTATAAAGCTACCTGGACCAAATGCCAGCCCTCACTACATTTCTGTAGTGTAAGTAGAAACTACCAATTGTACATGGCATAAGGTATTAAAAATGTGGTTGCCTATTTATATTATTTATACTTTGACTTAAATAAGAAAGATTGGGGGAGGCTGGAAATTTAGAAATTTGTTTTCTCTTAGGATGTTCACCATTTACACCAGCCTTGGTCTCCAAGAGACAACAGATCAATAAACAGCTTTATCATAAGCCAGGTGGAGATATGTCAGAGTAATAACCAAACACGAGAGTCTAGTCTCAGTGTTCACTTGAGGTCTGTGTTAGGAGGCTATTTGGATACAGACCTGAGGAAAGAAGAAACAGCTCAGATGTGTGAGTATTGTAGTTATTGCAGAACTTTGTTAGTCCCCAGAGGGACAACATTTTCCAAAGCCCCTACTACTAGTTTTCACCAATGGTATGTGAAGGGAATGTGATTTATGAGCAAAATCTGCCTAGACAGAGGTGTGTGAATTTCCTTTTTTCTATTATTTTATATTCTGAATGAATAAAGAACAAGGGAAACATTCTTGGAGACATTTTTGAGGCTCATCTGATTGGATGGCTGACAGTGCCTCTCTTGGTTTTTTTCTTCACCTCTTCTACATCTTCACCTCACTCCCTCCATGTCCCTCTTCATTCACGGAAACAAAAAGAAGTGGTACTAGACCAGAGACTGCACATTGGTATAGAGTCCCTCTCAACACGAGGAAGGAATTCAGGACAGATAAAACCCTTAGGAGTGTTAGTGGGAATAGTGAGGTCATGAGGGTAGGGGGTTAGTTTGGGAGTGGGAAGGGCAAATTGGAGAACCCACCACAAGGTGGTAGATATAACCTTCCCCTGCCAAAGGGAATGCATAGCAGAAATGTGGGTGAAGGGAGACAAGGGACACTGTAAGATATGAAAGAAAGCAATATATAATTGATGAAGGGTTCATGATGATGGGATGGTGCCCGAGGGAAGAGAGAAAGAGGAGCTTATGCCAAGGGCTCAAGTGAAAAATGTTTTGGAAGTGATGCTGGCCACATATGTACAAATATGCTTGATACAAGTATGTATGGAATGTTATCAGAGGTATAAGAACCATGAGTGAAATGATTAAAAAAATCTCATTACATGCTTTTTTGCTTGTTCTTTTTTTTTTGCCAAAAACTGGTGCACAGAGAAGGCTGTTGGACAGGTGAACTGTCCCCTGCCTCCCACATATCAGACTTTTTTTTGGTCACACATTGTTAGGCTATTTTTTCAGAACGCTAAATAGAAAGTTTAATTCCACTTTAATTCCACTTTAATTCCAGTCTGAACTGGTGAAGGAACTTCAAATGCTCTATTCCCCTCATATCAAGAAAACTCAAATGAGCATCACTTTTTTGGAGGGGTGCCTCCCTGTATGTTAGAAGCGGAGTTATTAAACAACATATACCTCTTTGTCAAAATTCATATGAACTCTTGTCTTTTGGAAATAGAGTTTTGCAACTGCCTCTCTGAGCAGTACATGCTTGGATTGCTTCATGGAGGAGGGAGAACAAACTGTCTAAGGCTTTATCGGGATGTGTCTAGTGAGACAGGGCAAAACATAGTACCATACATTCTGTGTATCTTGTATTACTGGCTCTGTACATAGTGCATATGAAGAATAAACCCTAATTTTAAATATATAATCTTCCTAGATGTGCAAGAGGTTTCCAGTGCATGACAAAAGTAGTCTAAGTAAACCCACACATTTTGTACATTTTAGGTTCAACTTCAGAGGGATGACTTGTGGAAGTGAAATGGTGTAAAGTTCCCTCTGAGTACATATTACAGGTGGTCATTTTTGTCAACTGGGTTGACAGAGGTGAGGGGACAAGGGGGGATTCTAGAGAATGCTTAGTGAGAGGTCATTTTTTTTGATTCCAGCCTTTGTTACAAATGTGCAGTTGACTCAGAGCTGCTGGCTGCAGTGAACAAACTTAAATCCTGATTGGAAACATCTAGAAGGAGTCCTTTCTGATGTTTGCAATTGCACAGCCTGCTAAAAGAGAATGTAGGCTAAAACCTTTAAATCCCCCTTTAATATTTTTTATTGTAATTCATAGGGAAGGTTGCGTTTGAGAGATGGAATTGTTTATTTGGATATCTTGGAGGCAGTATAGTTTGCAGTGGGGATGGGGTGGGGTGAGAAAGGAGAGGGAAGAGTTCTGTGTCAGAGTTTGACAATTTCAGATCAGCTATGCATGGCTTTAAAGGTACATTTTAGTTCACATTTCTGTGTATTCAAGGGAAAATTAGTCCTAATCCTCAAAGTATGTTAAAATAGTTCTGGTATGTTTAAAATAGACATAGTAGGTTAGAATGACTGTCTTCAGTGGTGCCCTCTGCTGATCACCTCTTGCAGCTGGTCATTTGGTGCTTCGTCATTGAAGGAGGGGAAGGAGAAGAGGAACAGCAGAGGGAAAGGCTGTTGGCTAGTCTTTCAGTATCTAGAAGCTCTGCTAGATTCTAACAGCAAGTTCATATGTGCATTTTAAATCAAACACTTGTGCTTATTCTAGGTAATATTTATTATTTTATTGCATCTAGGTGTTTTACATTACTTGAGGTGACCATGTATGATGAAAAGTAATATTGGTGAATTAACCAATTTGTACAAATCTTTTTGTTATAATTTAGAAAAGTATATTGAATGTGGAATTATTAATTTATCTTTCAGATTGGTTAGGTTGGTGGCAGGAGGGTAGCACAATGTGCAAGGAGAGGTGTGTATGCAAGTGTGTGCTTGTATTTACAGTTTAATGATATCATTGATATATTATAGAAATACATTATAGAAATATATTAAATTCAATGGAAAACTCTCGATACTATTTCAATATTTGAAAATTTGATGATTCTTCTAAAAGTATTATACTTAGTGTTCTCTGACTTTAAATTTCATATTAAATTGTGCATTATGAGTATGTAGTATTTTAATTGTAACTATGTCAATAACTATTTCTAGAGGTTTGTCAATCATTTTGTCTTTCTTGAATTTTTTTCTTCTCCCCAGGAGATTTTTTTTGGTATCCTTCTCTAATTGAGTCATCATATTATATTCTTGCTTGTCAAATTACTCATGGCTTTGGGACTTGAACTGGTAAAAATTCCTGATGTGTGAAAAACAGCAGAATCCCTATGGGGTGACCTTAATTCCCTACAATTGTTTGTCCAGTCATTTATATGTACATAGCATGCATAAAGACATGTCAAACTGTCTCAAATCATCAAAGTGGTTCTTGATGCCTTTGTGGTTTTTTTGTATATGCTGTTTGCTTTTCAGTTTTCTATAATTCCCAAAAGAGTTTGAAGCGGGAAAAAGGTGATTTTGAAAACTTGCATGGAGTCCCCAGGACATGTAGAATAAAGTTAATTTGCTGACACATCAAAATAAAAAATAAATACAGGAGCTAAAAGAAGTACAATGGAGATAGTTATTAGTTTTCCTGCCCTTGTTAATTGCTTTGTTTGTCAATGTCCCTCAAGGGATTCATCAAGAGAAACTTTCTTCCACAGATAAATCCAGGGTGATGTCACTGGTCCACTGATCTTTGCAAATTAACTTTGACCGCTCTCCATCATGCATCGTTGTGAAGCCTTGCATCATCTACTGGTGGTCCAAGCAGGTGTGTAGACAGAACTACAGAGCAGAGGGTAACGGATGTCCTGAAATATTGACTCTACTTTAAGACATCCAAGGAGTTTAAGACAATATCTCCTTAATATATTCCTGTTTTTCTCTATTTCTATGAAGGGAATCAAATCCTCATTTTTGCTCACATCTAATCATAAGACATTTACTATTTGCAACATAGGAGAAAATTATTTTTGTTCCCAATGTCTTATGTACAGAACAATATCTATTTTTTCTGCATGCCAAAAATATGCTTAAGTGTAAATTAAGTGGGGATTTACATTTTATTTAACTTTTTTCAACATCTTAACCACGTTTCAAATCACCCAATACTTTGTTCTGTTCCCTCTTTTTATTTTTATCTTTCCCTCTTGTAGGATGTTATCTCCCTCTTGTCCCAAGTTACCAAGTTGCCAACTGTCTACATCTAGTCTATTGCTCCTCTTAACCGCATAACCATTTTCAGCTCCAGTAACCATTGAAAATCTTTATCTTCCCTTTTCCTTCTTCCCATATTATTGGATGATGTTTTTGTTTTTCATGAAAGTGGAAGTATAAAGAGAAAAATGATTGATTTTACTTCCAGTTAGAATATGTCTATTAGATAACAGTAGAAACAAATGTCTGGACAACATTTTTGTTTCTCCAACAAAACTAACAGTGGTTGGTCTAAAACTCAAATCAAAGACTGTGGCTTGTAGAACTGAGTGTCGCTACACTGTGAAGCAGAGTTCTTGGCTGTAGACCCTGCACAGGAGTTGAAAGGTGAGTTTCCTTTGTGACTCCTTACAGAGGACAGATTATGGGCATCATCTCATCTCTGCAAACAAAGAGTAAGAATTCATTTCTCACATTTTCTTGGATACATTAGTGGGTAAAACATAAGAAAAATACATGAGATACATTGATACATTAAAAAAAAAAAGATTTTACAATGCTCCACCACCTGAGCTAATGATTTCCTAAGTTAAACAAGCAAATGCATTGAGAAGAGCATGAGTGAGCTGACATTTGCTTTCAGCAGCAGTCTCAGTAACACCTCAGTGGGATCATTCAATTAGCTCGTTGCTGCTGACATTCTACAAAGTGCAGGAGAGGTTCGACAGCATCGGTACTTTGTTCTTTGCTGTTCCTCTACCCAATTACAGTAATTCTGCCCACATGAATTTCAAGTTCTATTTCAGTGTCAATCCCTCCAAGAATCCCATTATATTTTGACTGCTCACAGAGACTCATTTAGCAGGTGTGTTTTGCAGTGTAAAGAGCTGTGTGTAACTTTTATATGGAACCTGGCTTCTGCTTGTCAGCGGAAGATTTGACATTATACTTTTGTGTGTGCATTTTCCATGGATTTCATGGATATTTATGTCAAGCTCAGTTCCAGCATTGTCTTCTCTATTAAAATACCAGAATTTAGAACTTTTGGTAAGTGGACTATCAGAAGTAGTCTCTGGAATTATACATAAAATGTGCTTGAAATGTCTGTAAACTTTTCCTGATACATTTGATCCTCACTTCCTTGAAAATCTTTTCACTGAGAGGATTTGGTATTTCCTTCCTGTGTGTAAGGGCTTTCAAAATCAATATTTCAGAGATTGAAATGTTTCAAAGGTTTAATGCTGGCATGAGACAATGTGGAAGATGCTAATATTGTATCATTTCAGAAAGGGTACTTTTATTTCTAATATATTGCTGTCTCTTATTTGCTTTGTAGTTCATTCACATTTTACTTTAAATCATTTATGAAAGTATTTTCTCCAAGTAACATTTTGACTTAATGAGATTAATCAAATTTTTGTTGATTCTCTTTGACTTGTCTTTGATTTATGTTAAGATTCTAACACAGAGACAGACTATAGCAGGCAAAATAGAGGAGGGGAGCTGTGACTGGAGTCAAAGGCATCTCAGCTTGTTCCCTTTTTTCCACCCTGCATTTAGTTTCCTGGAAAGATTTTTTGTAGGAGCAGTAAAGCTGATGATATTTGTGCAAAAGCTAGAGTCTGGTCTGGTACAATAACGTGGCTTCTCTAAATGCTAGCTCTTGACTTTTCCCTGAGATTTAGAAAAAAATGACAGCAAAAGATGAAATGATGAAAATCACTTTCATGTTAGGAAATTATGGCATTGATTGTGGTGGTATAGAATTCTTTAAACTCCCCTTTACCAGATGTATAAAATTAAGAAAAGAACCCAACTGCTCTGGATAACAAAAATTAACAGATTCAAAATTTTAGAAATATGACTATGATGTAGACATCAGATAATTGAAGGAATATGTCTCAGACACATTTCCCCCCAACTAGTAAGAGTCAATGCAGAGATGCTCCAGAAAAGTATGCCTATATTTTATTACTCTCTGAATTAGGAATTTATTTATTTTTCATCAATGCCAGGTATTATTCTAAGTATTGCTGTTATTTAACCTAATGCAATCCTCACATTAGGGTGACACAATTTTTCACTTGTAGCCTTGATGTCATATTGGTTTTGCCTTGTGTTGGGATCCACAAAGTAGACAGTTTGACATCACCTCTGCTGGGGCTGGGGTGGAAGGAGAGACCGAGCTTCCCACTTCATTCAACACCTATAGTCTCCAAAGCTGAGGCAGCTCTAACCTGTATTACAGGGCCACCATCGGCTGATGCTCATTTGATGGCAGTGAGTTTCATTTTGGTTTTTGGCAATTTCCAACTATCTTTATGATGAATACACTAAAGAATGAAGGGTTTAGTAACTTATAAAGAAGACAGAGGAGGGGCTGAGCCCCAGTGGCGTAGTGGTTGTGAGTGGGACTGTGGCCCACTGGGATGGAGGTTCAATTCCAGTTCCACAGAAGCAAAGGCTGGGTCTCCTACTCCCACCACCAGAGGGCAGTGATGCCTAAAAAACTAAAACAAACAAACGCAAACAAAGAAAAAAAAGAAGATAGCGGAGATGCTGCACCCAAAGCCAGTGTCTGGCTGCAGGTTCTGTGTCCCTCATCCTGCACCCCTGGAATTCTCCTAGAGCTGACACATGCGACGACAAGTCTACAATTCCACTTTGGTACTAAATCAGGGAGGTTAATTTAATTTCTACTTCCATAACAAAATTTTATAAAGAAGTTCGTGGGGTTTTTTTTTTTGCAATTTTCTTCATCTTTTTCTTATTGTTCTGTCCCTTTTTTTGTAGCATAGGTTTAAATGATATTTCAAGTTTCCAGTACATAATGAGAGAGGGCACCTTCACCTGGGAGCTTCTTTACCTTGAACTGTGGCAACTTAAATATAAGTCGCCAATTCTTTTATCCTATGGTGGTCTTTTATTGGATTCTTTTTGTCAGTCCCCCAGATGCTGAAATTTATCCACTGCATTCAAAGTTTCTCTTCAGGGAAGGATTAACAGAGGTTCTAACTATTAATCCAAATTAGATTCTTTCCCCTCTTAACCCACAGTTGTGAATTCAATAATGTTTTCTTGTTTTTGCTTTTGTGTTTTTTGGGGCATCATTGCTCTCTGGTGGTGGGAGTAGGAGGCCCAGTCTTGTAGCTGGATTTGAACCTCCAACCCAGTGGGCTGCAGTCCTGCGTACAACCACTGCGCCACTGGGGCTCAGCCAATGTTTTCTTATAAATGTGTGAATGTAAAGTTATTTATAATCCCCAATTCAGAACAGAAGTTCTAAAATTGAGTAAGTCTCTTTTAGTAGCATCAACCCACACAGCCCTGCACACACACTGCAGAGGGTGGCATCATCGAGTGGGGTCCGTGTAATCTCAGACCTTTCTTTACTGTCATAGGTAAAGCCTCATGGACAACACCACATGGCTGACCAACTACACGGGAGGATTTAGTTTCATCCTGTTGGGGCTCTTTACTCAATCAATGCACCCAGTTCTGCTCTCTGTAGTCATTTTTGTGATTTTCCTAATGGCCTTGTCTGGAAATGTCCTCCTGATCTTCTTGATACACTCCAATGCCCACCTCCAAACACCTATGTACTTCTTCATAAGTCAGTTGTCCCTTATGGATGTGATATACATTTCTGTCACAGTGCCCAAGATGCTTATAGACCAAGTCATAGGTATCAACAATATCTCGGTTCCTGAATGTGGGATACAGATGTTCTTATATGCGACATTAGGGGGGTCAGAATTTTTTCTTCTAGGTACCATGGCCTATGACAGATACATGGCTATCTGCCATCCACTCCACTACCCAGTTCTTATGAACCGCAGGATATGTCTCCTGCTGGCATCTGGTTGCTGGTTCTTGGGCTCTGTGGATGGTTTCATACTCACTCCCATCATCATGACCTTTCCCTTTTGCAGATCTAGGGAGATCCATCACTTCTTCTGTGAGGTCCCTGCCTTGATGAAGCTCTCCTGCTCTGACACCTCCCTCATTGAGACACTCATGTACCTGTGCTGTGTCCTCATGCTTCTTATCCCTGTGGTAGTTATTTCAAGCTCTTATTCTTTCATCCTCATCACTGTCCACAGAATGAACTCTGCAGAGGGCCGAAAAAAGGCCTTTATCACCTGTTCTTCCCACATGACTGTGGTCACCCTGTTCTATGGAGCTGCCATCTACACCTACATGATCCCCACCTCCTACCACACCCCAGAGAAGGACATGGTAGTGTCTTTTTTCTACACCATCCTCACTCCTGTTCTCAACCCTTTAATCTATAGTCTTAGGAATAAAGATGTCACTGGGGCTCTGAAGAAAATACTGCATGTGGGACCTGTTATTCGAGGAGCTATAAACTAGCAGATGCTGGTATTATCTTTTCCTTATAGTTCTATGTAAGATTTTTAGAATTTCAGGATTATATATCAACATTATTCATGATGTGTCCCTAACAAATTATATCACACTGTCTCACCATATTAACGTCTTTTAAAAAGGTAGTTGTTTATGTTTTACCTGTAAGAGAATATTCATCCTCAGGAGATGAATAATGAAAGTATTTAGAAGTAAATGCTAACGAACTTTCAAGCTATAAGTGAGGAGATGGAAATTTTAAAGAAAATTTTAGAAAGAAAACATTACCCAAAGCAGACTTTGATAAGATTTATATGGATAGTATATTATTTACCCTTTTCTTTTTCATATTGCTTTTCTGTAATTTTGAAATTAATTCCAAATAAACAATTAAAGATTAGTCCTTTTCCTCACCACTTTTGCTGGAGTTTTTATTCTCTGGTGGTTGTGTCACAAAATGTTTTACAAAATATGTCCACTTGAACATGACACTAATATGAAGCATATAATCCTTTCTGAAAGCACTGAATATAACTGTACATATTTACTGGGGACTTCTTTGCTCAAAATTTCAGGGCTAAAGTCATCTATTGGGTAGGATCTACTAAGACTGCATGATTAATTTAGAATCCTGGACTTCGTAAGGTACTGTGCAGTGGGATAAGCATTGACCAAACGTTGACTGAGTATTTAGAGACATCCTACAAGAGATGACATCCAAGTGACATTTTGATGTTTGATTCATTAGGCATGGAAGAGGAAATGCGAATCAAATATTCAGCCCTTCATTTACACATTGATCATTTAAAGTACTATGTAGTAATATAAAATCACAGGTAAAGAGATTTAAATCCCAACATATCATTCCTGCTGTCTCTAAGGGATTTGAATGGTGGGTATAGTTGTATATGTAATTAGGTATAATACTGTATATGAATTACTATCTTCATCATGCACAAAGAGTAGCGCTCATAATGGATATGATGTATATGTTTCCTGAAAGTGAAGATGAGGGGAAAATTATCCTGGAACAAAATGCTGCCAGATGACCCTATGCTAAGCTCAGATGAGTGTGACGGGGGAGTTGGGGGACGGAGGTATAATCTCAGGTGTATCATGTCAATAGAAAGGTATCAAAGGAGCGAAGAGACAAAGGTTGACCAATCAAGAGAATACATCTTCCAGTGACAATACTTTCCTTGCTTTAGTTTTAGCCTTATTTCTGGCACTTATGTGTAGTAAGGTTTTAACAACGGTAGGGAATTTTTATTCTAGAAATGCTATGTTGGTGATAATCAATTGGAGAAGTGCATGATTGGAGTCAAGAAGACCAGGTGAGTGATGGAAGAGAATTGCGTGATGCTGTCTCAGGTGGTCCTGGGTCCCAACTCTCCCCCTGAGTGAATTCGGAACTATTGAGAGAAAATAAATTCTAATGAACATTCTAAATAACATAAAAGAGTGGTGTCAAATATGGCATTTTTCACCTAATGCTGTCCAATTTGTAAGGAATCAGGCACTTTTAAAAGTCAAATTCAGTCTCTTAATAAAGTAGACAATTTTTATTTTTGAAAGACTGAGGCATATACATATTTCCCATCCATTTGTTGGCCACAATAACAAATATTTTGGAAAGTTCCATTTAAGAGACCCTAACACTAAGGGGAAATGAAACTACTGAGGGAGAGAAAGAAATGTTTTTGGAAAGATTTTTCGTTCAATCTTTACCTCAAACTAATGAGATGTGAATTTTTTTGTAAAAATAAACTATTATTTTAGATATCCTGTTAAGTAAAATTTTGTCTCTGCTAACAAAATTTTCAAATTACTGTGCATTTGGGAAATTTGTTGTCAAGTTATATCATTTATCTAAACTTTAGGCATTGTAGACATGAAAAGATTATTAATACTTCCAGTATGCTATAACCAGAGTTCAAATCAGAATTTAAATACATTCCAGTAATTTCAGTTTCTTTTTTTTGTTTGTTTTTGTGGGCATCACTGCCTCTGGTGGTCATGGGAGCTACCCAGTACTGCTCCTGACAGCCGCCACTGGATTTGAACCGCCAAGCCCGCGGGCTGCAGTCCTGCACTCAACCACTTACGCCACCGGGGCTCAGCCCTTCAGTTTCTATAGTGTGAAGTCATCTTACACTGTTGTATTTTAGTTTTTAAACCCAAACGTGTATTCGTTTGTTGAAGCTTGTGATACAATCAATATTTGATAAAATTGATTGCTTTCTCCCAAGTGACAGTAAACATCAGTATTTCTATCTCATAAAGTTCTATAACATAGCTACCTATGATTGGAATTCCTCACCAATTTTAGGAATAAATCAGCCAGTCAAAATTCATGAGTTTGCATCAGTTTTTACAAATTTTTGCTTTTTGCCTGTGTTCAGGGGATATAAAATTAAGAAGCAATTCTCTGCTACCTTAAATGTGTGCAAAGGATACAATTTGAAGTAACAGTGTGAACGTTACTAGAGATTGGTCAGGAAATTAGACTGAATAAAATCAGATGTATTGAAATGTGTCCTCTGTACTCATTTGCCAGTCTGTTATACTGTGGTGGCTTATGTGTTGCTGTGCTGCTTGCAATTATTCAACTGGCATTTCAAATACCATCAACGTCATGCACTGTGAAGAGATCTCAGAGGAGATTAAAGACTAAGAACAGAGCATGGAAAAGGAAGTAGGAAGAAGCTGTGTGTTTCTCAAGGATTAGCTACCAGAAACCTTACAGATAGCAGTGGACAGCTTGATATGGTGCCAAAAGAGAAGTCCCTCCAGAGGGGAGGCATTGTAAATACAACTGGAAAATAGCTGCTTCCTCTAAGTAGAGCCAACTTAAATGACATGGGTGGAGCAAAGCTTTCAGGACTTTCATTTGCCCATGATTCAAAATAAGAAGAAACAGCTGTAACTACTCTTTAGTAATCAGAATGTAGAATGCTCATAGTGTCTATCTAGGAAAATTGAAAGTAATAAAAAATGAAAGGGAACATCCAAGTTTCAAGAAGACAAACGATTGAGCAGTATACTGTTCATAGAACAGTATAATGAAATGTGAGAAGATCTGGAATTAGAACGCCAAAAGAGAAGAAGCTCTTTGACACATTCTCATGTTTAAAGAGCTGCAGAAAAAATTAACATCAAGTTGGAATATTGAAGGATTCTATAGGGGAAAATATTTGTGGTGTAGAAAGCCTCAAAAGAAGCTAGAGGAATTCAGTTACCAAATTCAGTTACTAAAAAGAATCGGTCAGCTTTCAATCATTTCAGCAGGGAGCATATAATCAAGAGCTGATGGTAATGAAGAAAGAAATCCAAGCTGCACTGAAGGCCTTAGTGAAAAATAAAGTTTCATTAATTGAGGGATTATCAATACAAATATTTCAATAAACAGGTGCGATGCTGGATGCACTCACTGGTCTATGCCAACTAGTTCAGAAGACAGCTCTCTGGCTAAGTAACTGCAAAAGATCTGCATTTGGAACCTTTCAAAATAAAGGAATATCACAAAATGTAGAAATTATCAAATAAAACCACTAATTTGCATGGAAGTGAAAGTTTGATGAGGATAATTTTTAAAAGTTTTATCAGTACATGGACACAACTACCAAGAATACCATCCAGATACAGTTTAGGATGGACCATGAGGAATGGGGATTTTATTGCTGGTTTCATTTTGAAAATTGCTGAATACAGAAAATGCTAGAATAATGTCTACTTGGGTTTTATTGTGTATGGAAAGTCATTAGATTGTGTCAATCAATAATAAAAATACATGTAACAGAATGGTAATTCTCGAATAGTTAATTGTGCTCAAGTAGAACTTGAATGTGGTCTAAGAAGCAGTTACTCAAACAGAACAAAAGAATGTTGTATGCTTTAAAATCCAGAAAGATGTGCATCAGGATTGTGTCCTTTCACCAGTTTTATTCAATGGAGTTGAGCAAATCATCTAAGAAAACATAATTGAGGAAGAAATGCACAGTATCAAGGTCGGAGGAACGCTTATTAAAAAGCTGGTATGCATACGGCATTATCTTGTCCGAAATAAGCCAAAATGATTTGATGCACTTAGTGACTCCGATAAAAGACTGTGATTTTTCAGTGTGGACTCAATGTAAATAAAACAAACCCCATCACAAACTGACTAACAGAGAAGATCAAGATACTTGGAGGAAGTTTTGAACTTGTCAAAGATTTCAGTTTTCATGAATTCACAATTGGTGTTCTTGGAAGCAGCAATCAAGAAATCAGAAGATGCATTGCATTGGGCCAGTTTGCTGCACAAGATCTCTTTAAAGACTTAAAGAGCAAAGATGCCATTTTAAGAGCACATACACACCAGTCACAAGCATGATATTTTACATATATATATATATATATATATATATATATATATATGCATGTGTGAAAGTGCGAGCACAAATAAGGAAGACAGTAGAAGAATTGATGCACTTAATTAAAAAATCATTTTATTGGGGGCTCATTCAATTCTTATCACAAGCCACAATTCTTTGTTTCAATCACATTTGTACATTTGTTGCCATCATCATTTTCAAACATTTTCTTTATACTTCAGCCCTTGGTATCAGTTTCTCATTTCCCCCCTCCTTCCCCACAACCCTTCCACATGAATCCTTAATAATTTATAAATTATTATTATCTTGCCATGTTTCACACTGTGAGACACCTCTCTTCACCCACTTTTCTCTTGTCTGTCCCCCAGGGAGGGCCATATATGGTGATCCTTGTGATTTGTTCCTTGTTTCTATTCCACTTTCCTTCTACTCTCCCTCTATCACCACTCTCACCACTGGTCCTGAGGGGTTCATCTGTCCTGGATTCCCTGCGTTTTCAGTTCTTATCTCTTCCAGTGTACATCCTCTGATCAAGCCAGATTTGTAAGGTAGAATTGGGATTATGATAGTGAGGGGTGGGGTGGGGGTGGAGAATGTATTAAAGAAAAAGGAAAGGATTATTTAATTTATGGTGTTCATACAGTGGTTATGATTTGGCCTGTGAAACAAGGTTAGCAGTTCTGATCCACAAGTATCTAGGGAAACAGGGGCAAATGTGAGGTTTTTCTATTTCTGTAAAGATTTACAGTCTTGGAAAATCAGCAGGACAATTCTATCCTGTTCTCCAGGGTTTCTATGAGTCAGATAAACAGTGGATTATTTTTTTTTGGTTTGGAAAGAATATGGAAAGTACCCTGAATTGCCAAAAGAACAGATTTGTTTTGGAGGAAGTACACACAGCATAGATCCTCTCTAGTATCGAGGATCATGAAACTTTCTTTCATATCCTTTGGTTGTGTCATCAGGAGAGATCATATATGGAAAGCATATCATGCCTTGTAAAATACAATGTCTAGAAAAAAAGACATGGATTGACACTGTAGTTGCAACAATGGTCCAAAGATAGCATTGACTATGAAGATGTTTCTGGATGTTTCCTTCTTTGCATACAGGAAAAGATGTGAAGGCACATAACTACAGCAGCATAGATCTGTACCCAATAATTACAGGGCATACAGACTTTAAACATTGCCTAAAATCAATTAGACTAGAATAAAAAAATGACACGATCATCTCAAAGTTGCAGAAAGTCACTTGACAAAATGCAACACACTTGCTTGAAAACAATTCTCAACCCATTGGAACAGGGGGGAAATTGTTTCAATTGGCTGAAAGGATCTACAAAACCCCTCAGTGGTATGAGGATAATGAGAGGATAAAGCTACTGTGAGATATTATATATAAACTGATATTAATAAAATTCTATGTTAAATTTGTTAGCCCCAACTCCTCACATGTATGTTTAATTAGAATCTTTCCTTGCAATTGAATAGACATTTTGAGAGGCAAGAGAAAAAAATAAGAAAGCTAACACCTCAGTGGTGACAGGCCAAATGTTTCCTGTCAAAGGTCAGGAAGATATAAACATGGGTGGGGGGTGTCAGCATACCATGGTTGAGTCATGGCTGTCTCAGAGCTCTACACAAAGAGTGTGACAGTCACTAATCTGGTGTCAATTTGAGGATTAAGACTGTAGGCATGGAGTCAAGTTTGTCAATCTAGAGATAGCCAATGAGACCTCTGTGTGGGCATGGCTTTCTCTTGAGCAGTGTGGGAAATCTGGCCATATTTCCCCTTAGAAGGTGAGAGAATCACCACTCAGTTCCTTGAAGACACTCTGACAAGATACAAGGCAGACTCCCTGTGAGACACCACACAGGAAAAGTCACATGGACCTAAATGTACGGAACCAGACCTCTGAAACTGTAAAAGCTACTTAGAAAGCCCTGCCAGTCCTGAGATGTTAGATAATCCACAGGGAGGCCCTAGCCAGCACTGAGATGCTCACAGCACCACTGGATACAAAAGACGTTCTACCCACTGGTCTGTGATCGTCCTGCATTTGATGCCATTGCGTATGCCTTATGAATTTGAAGAAGACAGTATAGTCTGGTATCAGCAAATAGGCTAAAATCAGGCCTTGCACAAGACTGAGTTGCGTTGTTTTCACAATGTTCTATTCCTCTTGTATATAAACCTCTCCCTTATATTAAAAAAAAAAGAAAAGAAAAATAACATGGACTACCAAAAGGACAGATAAATCTGTCTTAGAAGAAATACAGTCAGAGAGAGTTTTGGAGAAAAGGGTGGCAAGACTTCGTCTTACATACTTTGGGTTGTCCGACATGATCAATCCCTGGAGGACATTATGTTTGGGAAAATGGGCTAGAAGCATAAGAGAGGGTGGTCCTCAGTGAGATGGATTGATGAAGTGGCTGTGACAATGAGCCCAAGGGTGGAAATGATAGTGAGGATGACCCTGAACTGTCTGGTAATTTGGTCTGTTGTGCATAGAGTCACTATGAGTGGAACTAACTAGAAAGCAACTTGAAACAAGAACATGCTACTTGCCAAAATGGTTGTACATATTAAAAGCATACAAGCACATTCTTCATTTTAAGTGGACATTTAATTATATATAATTCACATATCAAACATTCAACAATTTGTAACATACATTTTGTTCTTTTTTTTAACTTTAAAAAAATTTTATTGGGGGCTCTTACAGCTACTACAACATTCAGTACATCATTTGTATCAAGCACATTTGCACACATATTTCCATATACATTTCCCAATATTTTCTACTTGAGCCCTTGATACAAGCTCCTCTTTAAAAAAAACTCCCCTTTCCCCTCCCCCCTTTAAAAAAAATTAATCATTTTATTGGGGGGTCCCTACAACTCCCATCACAATCCCTAACAGCATCAGTTGTATTCAGGCCACTTTTACACACCCATTGCCATCATCACTCTCAAAACATTCTCCCTCCCTCCAGGCCCCCATTATCAGCTTCCTATATTACCCTTCCTCCCCTTCTTCCCCTTGAACCCTTAGTAATTTACAAATTATTTTTTCATCCTGTACACTGTTCAATGTGTCCCAACCCTCACTTCCCTGTTGTCTGTGCCCCAGAGAGGAGGCTACTTGTAGATCCCTGAAGTTGGTTCTCCCTTTCTATTCCTCCATCCCTCCACCCTCCTGGTATTACCACTCCTATTATATTAAAAACTTCTATTATATTAAACACCACTTTAGGATATTTTCATCATCTAAAGATGAAATGTGTATTCATGAACACACTGCCATTCCCCTCCTCTAATGATGTGTGGAAAGTGAAGCTGCTAATTAGTCTTTTATAATAGATTTGCCTATTGTTGATATTTTGCAAAATAAAGGAGTACAATGTGTAATTTTGTGACAGCTTCCTTTCCTTAGCATAATCTTTTAAAGACTCCATCATGTTATTATATCTATCCATATTTCATGTTATTTTCAATATCTCCACCGGCACAATAATTCAAAGCATTGATCATTCTTTTGTCTTTCTTATTTAGTTTTTAGTTTTCACAGACATATGAAGAAATGCAAAAATACCTTAGCATGGGTCAGGCACAACCTAGACCTCAAAGTAACCTCATTACTTTTCAATTATCTAAATAGGTCATACGTGGCTGTAGATTTACCCACTGCAACACTAGTCTTTTAATTTCTTGATGTCTGCTTTGATGAGCAATTATTATGAATCCAAGTTAGTTAAGCTTTTTCATAATTTCATTCTTTTCTCTATTTAGGATCATTTTTTTTCACATCACTGCCCTCTGGTGGTGGGAGTAGGAAGCCTAACCTTTGCTCCTGTAGAGCTGGAATTGAACCTCCATCCCAGTGGGCCACAGTCCTGTGCACAACCACTACGCCACCAGGGCTCAGGCCAGCATCATGTTGCCTAGTGGTCCAATTGTGAGAATCCGGTCTTCTTTACGTGGAGTTGTGATCCCCACTGTGAGGCTGACAGTGAGTGTTTTAAGTCCTCTCCACTTCCAGTAAGGAACGATGGGCCATCTGCATATCACAGGTTGTGAATAAGCATCCCTCCCGTTCTGATGCCAAATTCTTCTTCATATAATCGTTTCATCAGTTATTTATCTCAGCATATTGGAGTCCTTATGGTGTAGTGTTTAGCCATTGGGCTGCAATACACATTGTCAGCAGTTCAAAAACAGCCAGAAGCTCTGTGGAAGAAGCACTGGACTTTCGACTCTAGTATGAGTTACAGTCTCAGAAACTGACAATGGGTTGCTGTGAATCAGCATTGAGTTGATTGCAGTGACTTTGGTTTTGGTTTATATATTGAATAAATATGATGAGAGAATACAACCTTGGTACATATCTTCGCTGATTTTAAACAGTTCTATTCAAACCTATAGGATCACTGAGTTGTATTTAACTGGTGCCATGATTTTTGAGTTATAATAACAATGAATAATATGAAACTAAGAAGATAATTCTATTTAGAATACAGTAAAATACTTAGACACACATTTAACAAAAAAGCTGCAAAACAGTCAAAGTTGATAAAATTGTGTTGCTTTCCATGCTGGAGACAGTTCTGATTCAGATTGAGTAAACTTATATAAGACTTAAGGAAAGACAAAGACTGTCTGTGTTTAATATAGTATGTATTATTAAGGTAAAAAGACCATACATCCAAATTGATTCTCAGATTCAGCAGTCTACTTCAGTGTCTTTTAATTTTACATAAATTCAAAAGCACACCTTGAAATGTTTTTCAAGTCAAGAATCCAAGCATTGCTAAATTTTAATACAGAATTATAAACTACAGGACTCACATTTTGCAATTAAAAGGATAAAAAATATCTTCTCTATAAATGGAAAATGACTCTGATACCCAGCCCTTAAAAACCTGAAAATTGACTAAAATTGATAACAAATTTCAAGTGTAAGAATTCAATAAATACATGTTAAAATTCATGAGTAAATATAGGAGTAAATCTTCATAACCTTATGTCAGGATTTTAGTATAACTCACACAATTTAGATAAGACATTCTTAGCTATGACTCTAAAGATACACCATAACTAAAAGAATGAAAAGTAGACTTTATAACAATTTTAAAATGTCTTTTCTTTTAAAAATCATTTTTCTTGGGGGCTCTTATAACTGTTATCACAATCCACACATACATCCATTTTATGTCAAGTACATTTGTAAATTTGTTGCCATTATCATTCTCAAATCATTTGCTTTCTACTTAAACCCTTGATATTAACTCCTCATTTCACCCCCCCTCCATTGTGTCAGGCACATTTGTACATATGTTTCCATCATCATTTAAAGAGCATTTTTCAAGCCCTATGTATCAACTCCTTTTTCTTTCTGTCCCCGCCTCCACTCTCCCTTCCTAACAAACCCTTGATAATTTATAAATGATTCAGCTTTCTTTTAGCAGTTGATGTCATTGCATGTGTTTTGTGAAATTGAGGAGGACTTTGTAGATCAGTGTTGGACATATGGGCTAAAGTTGGACTTATGGATTTGGACAGCACTGCGTTGGGATGCTCTCTTAATGTACACTTACACATTATATAAACTTTCTTTTATATACATAGATGCTTCTGTGGATTTGCTTCTCTAGAACTCCCAAAGCTAACATAATGATTACACACACACACACACACACACACACACACACACACACATACAGTCATGTTTATATAGTGAAGAAGAATGTAGCTGTTAATTAGTTCACACAGCAGTACAGAGAGCTCAGTACAATTTAATTTCATGGGTCTATTAATATAAGGAATGTCCTTCCAAGTCACTCTGTCACTAGCTCAAGGTCAAGGAAGCAGACAGAAGATGAGAGTCAAGGTTCAGCAGGGGTCATTAGCGCAATGTGGCAAAGTAGTTCAGTAGCAAAATAATTTTCAGTATAGTGATGCAAGGTGAAAGGCTGGAGGGGCAGCATCTGGAGTGATGGCAAGAGGAGTGGAATTGACCCACAATTAGCACACCTCTCACATGTGGGGGGTGCCTTGGTGTGGAACAGCATGGCACTGCTACCTGGCCCACCATGGTCCATGGGGGGCTCCTGCAGGGAAAGCAGAACACTGCATGACCCACAGGTAGCACAGAACATGTGACGAAGCAGAGCAGCTGGACCAGGTAGCTTGTGGCTCTAACCACCAAATAGAGAGGGAAGAGGGGTCTGCTCCCAGAGAGCTGTCTCTTTCCTTCGCACCGTCAAAGGAAGCCATCAAACTGGGACCTTATTGACAGACTGAACTCTGTCCATATCTTCCCACAGGTTCCATGCTGACACACAAAAGGTATAACTATCAGAGATGGCAAGAATTCATCTTCCATACATCATATATATTGTCAGGAGCGATTAGTCCTGAGAGAAGGACATCATAGTTAGAAAAGCCGAGGACCAGTGAAAAAGAAGAAATCCCTCATGGAGACAGATTGATGCCGTGGTTGCAGTCATCGCCTCATGTATGTGAACAGTTGTGAGGTTGGTGCGGGACCAGGCAGTGTTGTCCATAAGGTCTCCATGGGTTGAAACCCACTCGATTGCACCTAACAACAGCATGTGCATAGAAATCATTCAAGAGTTAAAGACCTCCACAGACAGAGGGGTATTGTGAAGTCCATAATAAAGCCAAGATGGCATCCCAAAAGGCCACGTGACAAAAGCCATGCTCATTAGATATCTGGTCAGGGGCCAGCTTAGACATCTTCTCAGCAGAAAATTCACTTATTGTATGGATATAGCCGATGCTTTTCTATCTAAGTCTATTACTACTCCTGTGCCATGGGACATATAAAATCCCCTGCACTTACCTGGGATTGATAAGCATAACTCCCAAACAGAACTCATAGTGATCTTATAGGACTGGATGGAACTGCCCCTGTGGGTTTTCCAAGACTGTAGACCTTTACTGGAATGCAAAGCCTCATCTTTCTCCCACACAGCTGTTAGTGGTTTCGAACTGCTGGCCTTCAGGCCACTATGTCTTTATTTATTATTATTATTTTTGGGGGCTTTACTGCTCTCCGGTGGTGGGAGTAGGAGGTTCAGCCCCACTGCTAGAATTGAACCTCCGTTCCAGTGGGCCGCAGTTCTGCACACAATCACTACGTCACCGGGGCTCAGCCCCAGGCCACTATGTCTTTAAAGGATAGATCCTTAGGTTTGTGACAGATCAAACCCTACCAAAAAGGTCTCAGTTATCAGAGAAAAACTAGTTACATCTCTAAAATATAAAATGTTATCTCCCAGGTTAATATTATTTTTTCTGGCCCAACTCTCTTGTGTGAAGCAGTATCAAGTTGTTTAAGACCACAAAGATTCACTAAAGAAAACAAATCTCAGTCAGTCTGTCACCTGGTGTCACAATACATCCATATAATTCTCCAGAAGCAGCACATATTTTAAATAATGCATATCCTCTAAGACAGTGGTTCTCAACCTTCCTCATGCTGCCACCCTTTCATACTGTTCCTCACGTTGTGATGACCTCCCCCAAACATAAAATTATTTTTGTTGCTAATTCACAACTTTAAGTTTGCTATTGCTGTGCATTGGGTGACCCTGTGAAAGGGTTCACACCCAAAAGAGTCAAGACCCACAGGTTGAGAACTGCTGCCCTAAGACAAGTTTTCTTACACATGTGTATCTAAATAATACTCATCTTATTAATGTATAGATTTTAAATAAGAGAATGATTTCTAGTGCAGCAAGTCCTACAATGCATAACACCACAATGCACAAACATATTGGCTGATTGCTTATGACACCAATGATGTCTAATGTGAGTATACATGACTGCCAGAGCACTCTCATTCACAGAGTAACACACACAGGCTCTTGCTCCCATGAACTTGTGCTATTTGTAATGTGTGCCTTTTAACTTTGCATCGTTTTTCTGCACCAAGTTGACAGAATGAGGAAGAGCATGAAATAATTCTTTGGGGAGATTCTTTTGAGTCAAGACTGGCAATGGTGTAGGTCACCTTCAGTCATGTTCCATTGGTCTTAGCTCAGTCTGATAGTCACCAAGGGGGCTGGGAAATGCAGTTGAGTGCCTAGGAAGATGAGAGTCAGGACATCAATCTTTACCACTGTCTGTAAATTTACATATACTCTATATCTCTGTAGAGATTGTTGTGAGCTATTGTTTTCAATTAGTATGGTTGTTTTGAAATTTCTCTCTTTTCAAGAAAATCCAGTTCAAATATGATACCTGTATCAGTTCCCAATATCATGGTTTGGGAAAAATAAACAAATAAGAATAAATAAGCAGGGTGAAGTATAGCACTGATGAAACACACAGCTTTCCTCTAGTTCTATGCTGCTTCTTTCCCCCTTATGCCTTATAATTCTGCCTTACAAATCAGATTAGACCAGAACATGCACACTACTACAGATAAGAACCAGCAACCCAGGGAACCCCTCAGGGTCAGCAATGAGAGTAGAGATACCAGCATGATTAGGGAAGGCTTGGGGAGAAAGGGGAATCGATCACAAGGAACGAACTATGACCCTCTTCCAGGGGGGACAAATAATGGAAAAGTGGGTGAGGGGCTATGGAGGATAATATAAAATATGAAAATAATAATCTATAACTTATCAAGGGTTCGTCAGGATGAGTAGGCAGGAGAGGGAGAGGGATAAAATGGGAAACTAGTATCAGGGGTTCAAGTGGGAAGAGAATTCTTTGAAAATGATGGCAGCAAATGTGCAAGTGTGCTTGACATACTGGATGAATGTATGGATTGTGATAAGAGCTATAAGATCCCCCAGTAAATGTAAAAAAATAGACAAATAAAAAGGGAGCCTGCAAAAATAGATAGTTCAATTTACTAAATGCAATAATTTCATAAGTATAAAGTTATTAAATGATTTAATAAAAGAGTAATTTGAAATTACATAACATTTTAAATGAAAAGAAATGTGTCATGTGTACTATAAGAAAATATTATAACAGGGCTGAGCCCCGGTGGCGTAGTGGTTGTGTGCAGGACTGCGGCCCACTGGGTTGGAGGTTCAAGTTCAGCAGCATGGCTGGGCCTCCTACTCCCACCACCGGAGGGCAGTGAGGCCCCCCCACCCCGAAAAAAAGAGAAAATATTATAAAACACGGGTATTAAGCTCTGGGTTGCTCAGTTTTACTGGATAATGTTAAATCTCTGATTATTTTCTGTCCACTACACCACTACAATTGCTTAGTGCAGAGTCAAAATCATTAGCAGTTTATTTCATAAACATTTCAAGTCAGTTACTCTAATCTAAGCTTGGGAGCTATAATGTAAGCATAGCTGGGTTCCTGCTCTAAAGCTTTGTAGAACTTTATGGTGGAGGTGGAGACAACAGATTAAGTTACCGTTGAAGCAATTAAGCGTCATGGTTACTCCATAGGTGTCACACCTAACAGTGTGCAAAAGGAATTTCAATAATTGTTTTTTAAAGTCGATCCACAGGTTGTGTTTTTCAGTTTCCTCTTCATGTGCTCAAAATGGACCCTTTTGAGTAGCAATGAGGATGTTCACCATTTACACCGGCCGGGGTTTCCAAGAGACAATAGATCAATAAACAGCTTTATCATATGCCAGGTGGAGATACGTCAAATTAACAACCAAACGCGAGAGCTTATTAATGAGAGGGATTGATGGTTGATGTCGTGTAGTCTCGGTATTCACATGAGGTCGGTGTTAGGAGGCTATTTGGACACAGACCTGAGGAAAGAAGAAACTGTTCAGGTGTGTGAGTATTGTAGTTATTGCTGAACTGTGTGAGTCCCCAGAGGGACAACGTTTTCCACAGCCCCTACTATGTGGAAGGGAGAGGGCTACTACTAGTTTTCACCAATGGTATGTGAAGGGCATGTGATTTCTGAGCTAAATCTGCCTAGACAGAGGTGCCTATTAGTTTATATTCTGAATGAATAAAGAACCAGGGAAACATTCTTGAAAACGTTTTCCAGACTCATCTGCTTGGATGGCTGACAGTGCCTCCTTGGTTTTCTTCTTCACCTCTTCTACATCTTCACATCACTCACTGTCCATGCCCCTCTTCATTTGCAGAAACAAAAAGAAATGGTACTAGATGAGAGACTATACATTGGTACAGATAACAGCTCTCGACATGAGGAATTCAGGGCAGATAAAATCCTTAGGAACGGTAGTGGGAGTAGTGAGATCATGAGGGTAGGGGGTTGGTTGGGAAGTGTGAAGGGGCAAATGGGAGAACCCACGACAAGGTAGTAGATATAACTTCCTGCCAAAGGGGATAAATAACAGAAATGTGGGTGAAGGGAGACAAGGGACACTGTAAGATATGAAATAAAAGCAATATATAATTGATGAAAGATTCATGAAGATGGGATGGTGCCCGAGGAAGGGGGAAAAAAAGTAACTTATACCAAGTATTCAAGTGGAAAATGTTTTGGAACTGATGCTGACCACATGTGTGGCCAATTGATGTATGGAATGTTATCAGAGCTCTGAGATCCCCCAGTAAAATGTTTGTAAAACCCTCATGGCATGAGGTCATGTAAGTAAGGTGCATGGGGACAAAGAGTCATGCTTTTTTTTTTTTTGGCCCAAAACTGGTACACAGAGATGGCTGTGTGAACAATTCCCTGTCCTGTACATATCACACCTTTTTTGGTCACATATTGTTAGACTATCTTTTTATAACTCTAAATAGCAAGCTTAATTCCACCACTCTGATCCAGTGGAAGGAACTCCAAATGCACGATCCCCCTCATATCAAGAAAACTCAAATGAACATCACTTTTTTGGGGGTGGTGGTGTTATCCCCTTGTACGTTAGAAGTAGAGATAGTAAACGACATATACCTTTTGTCAAAATTCATATGAACGCTTGTCTTTTGGAAATAGAGTTGTGCACCCCCCTCTCTGAGCAACACATGTTTGGATTGCTTCATGGAGGAGGGAGAACAAAGAGCCTAAGGGTTTACCAGGGTGTTTCTAGTGAGGCACGGTGAAACACAGTTCCAAGCGTTCTGTGTATCTTGTATTACTTGTTGTGTACATAGTGTATGGGAAGGACAGGTCCTAATTTTGAATATTCAGACCTCCTAGATAAGCGAGAGGTTTCCAGTGCATGACAAAAATAGACTAACATATTTTGCACATTTTAGGTTCAACTTCAGAGGGATGACTTGTGGAAGTGAAATGGTGTAAAGTCCCCTGTAAGACTTTTAGAGAGCATATTTTAAGCTGGACACCACTGGCCAGGGGGGCGGGGGGGGTTTCTTGATGAAAATTTGATCTATATGGAGCAACAAAAGTTTTCATAGAATGCAAAAATAGTAATATATTTATTTTAATTTTACAGTGCCACAGGATGCAGGGTAAATCTTAAAAAGTGGGATATCTGGTCACCTTATTTATTACCTTAGATGCTCATTTTTGTCAGTTGGGTTGGTAGAGGTGAGGGGGCGAGGAGGGATTCTAGACCAGAATACATAGTGAGAGGACATTTTCTTATTTCAGCCTTTGTTTCAAATGTGCAGTTGATTCACAACTGCTGGCTGTAGTGGACAAACTTAAGTCCTGATTGGAAACATCTGGAAAGAGTTCTTTTAAAAGAGGGTGTAAGCTAAAACCTTTAAATCCCCCTTTAATGTCTTCTATTGTAATTCATAGAAAAGTTTGCATTTAGGAGATGGAATTGTTTATTTGGATATCACGGAGGCAGTGTACTGGGCAGCGGGCATGGGGTGGGGTGAGAAAACAGAGGGGAGGGGAGGGTTCTGTGTCAGAGTTTGACAAGTTCAGATTGTCTGCGTGTGGTTTTAAAAGTACATTATAGTTCATATTGCTGTGCATTCAAGGACAGATTGGTCCTAATGCTCAAATTATGTTAAAATAGTCCTGGTATAGACATAGTAGGTTAGAAGGACTGTCTTCAGTGGGGTGTCCTCTGTTGGTCACCTCTTGGAGCTGGTCATTCTGTTCTTCATCATTGAAGGAGGGGAAGGAGAAGAGGATCAGCAGAGGGAAAGGCTGTTGGCCAGTCTCTCTGTATCTAGGAAGTTGTGCTGGATTAAGTTCATAAGTGCATTTTAAATCAAAAACTTGTGCTTGGCTGAGCCCCAGTGGTGTAAGGGGTTGAGTGTGGGACTGTGGCCCGTGGGCTTGGTGGTTCAAATCCAGTGGTGGCTCTCAGGAGCAGTGCTGGGTAGCTCCCACGACCACCAGAGGGCAATGATGCCCCCACCCCAAAATAAAACAAAACAAAAAAACTATTGTGCTTAGTCTGGGTAATATTTATTTTACAGCATCTAGGTGTTTTAGATGTCTTGAAGTGACAATATATGATTATAAATAATATTAGTGGGTTGACCAATTTGTAAATATTCTTTTTCTTTTTGTGGGCATCACTACCCCCTGGTGGGAGTAGGAGGCCCAGCCTTGCTCCTGGAGAGCTGCTTCTGGATTTGAACCGCCAACCCAGTGGGCCGCAATCCTGCACATAACCACTATGCCACTGGGGCTCAGCCCTGTAAATATTCTTTTGTTATAATTTAGAAAAGAATCTTGAATATGGAATTATTAATTCATCTTTCAGAAGTACACAACAAGATTGGTTAGGTTAGTGGAAGGAGGGTAGCAGAATGTTCAAGGGGAGGATTGTATGCAAGTGTGTGCCTGTGTTTGTAGTTTAATGATATCCATTGATGTATTATAGAAATACATTACAGAAATACATTAAATTCAATAGAAACTTCTTGATAGTATTTCAATAGTTGAAAATTTGATAGTTCTTTTAGAAACATTATACTTAGTGTCCTCTGACTTTATATTTCATTTTAAATTGTGCATTATCAGAATGCAGTATTTCAATCATAGCTATGTCAATAATTATTTCTAGAGGGCTGTCAATCTTTTTTGTCTTTCATTAATTTTTTTTCCTCCCCAGGAGATTTTTTTGATATCCGTCTTTATTTGAGTCATCCTATTAATTCTTGCTTTTGAAATTACTCATGGATTTGGGACTAGAACTGGTAAAAATTCATGATGTGTGAAAAACAGCTTGGGTTCCCTCAATCCCCTACAATTGTATGCCCAGTCATTTATATATACATAGCATGCAGAAAGACATATCATACTGTCTCAAACCATCAAAGTGGTTCTTGATGCCTTCATGGTTTTTTTATATTTGCTGTTTGCTTTTCAGTTTTCTGTAATTCACAAACGAGTTTTAAGTAGGGAAATAAGTGATTTTGAAAACTTGCATGGAGTCCCCATGGTCTGCAGGATAACATTAACTTGCTGGCACATCAAAATAAAAAATAAATCCAGGAGCTAAAAGAAGTACAATGAAGATATTTATAATTTACCTGCCCTTGTTAATTGCTTTGTTTTTCAATGTCCCACAAGAGATTCATCAACAGAAACTCTCTTCCACAGATAAATCCAGGGTGATGTCACTGGTCCACTGAACTTTGCAAATTAGCTTTGACCACTCTCCATCATACATAACTCTGAAACCTCACATCATCTACTGGTGGTCCAAGGAGGCATGTAGACGGAAGTACAGAACAAAGGGTAACCAATGTCCTGAAATATTGACTCTGCCTTAATAAATCTAAGGAGTTTAAGATGATATCTTCTCAACATGTTTTTCTCTATTTCTATGAAGCAAATCAAATCCTCATTTTTACTCAAATCTAATCATAAAACATGTGCTATTTGCCACATAAAAGAAAATTATTTTGTTCTCAATTTCATATGTGTAGAACAATATTTGTTTTCCTGTATGCTAAAGTATATTTAATTGAAATTAAGTGGGGATTTACATTTTATATAATAATTTTTTCAACAACTCAACCAATTATAACATCACCCAGTATTTGTTCTGTCCCGTTTTTTATTTTCATCTTCTCCCTCTTGTAAGATATTATTTCCCTCTCATCCCAAATTACCACCTGTCTACATCTGTTCCCTTTTACAGCATAACTATTTTCAACTCCAATAAGCACTGAAAACTTGTATTTTGACTTTTCCTTCTTCCCATATTATTGGATGATGTTTTTGTTTTCTATGAAATTAGAATTTTAAAGAGAAAACTGACTGATTTTAATTCCAGTGAGAATATATCTGATAGATAACAGTAGAAACAAATGTCTGGAAAGCATTTTTGTTTTTCCAAAGAAGCTAACAGTGGTTGATCTGAAACTCAAATCAAAGATTGTCGCTGGTAGAACTGAGTGTCATTACACTGTGAAGCAGAGTTCCTGGCTGTGGACCCTGCACAGGAGTTGAAAGGTGAGTTTTCTCTGTGACTACATGCAGAGGACAGATTATGGGCATCTTTTCATCACTGCAAACACAAAGTAAGAATTCATTTCTTACAGTTTCCTGGATACATTAGTCGCTAAAACACAAGAACAATTCCTGAGGTACATTAAAATAAACCAATTATAATGCTCCACCACCTGAACTAATGATTTCCTAAGTTAAACAAGCAAATGGATTGAGAAGAGTATGAGTGAGCAGGCATTTACTTTCAGCAGCAGTCTCAGTAACACCTCACTGGCTTCATTCAATAAGCTTGTTGCCAGTGACATTTTACTAAGGGCGGGAGAGGTTTGACAGCATCAGCACTTTGTCCCTTGTTTTGCCTCTACACAATCTATAGTAATTCTGCCAACATGAACTTCTAGTTCTCCTCCAGGACAATCTCTGCAAGAATCACCAATATATTTTGACTGCTCACAGACACTATTTTAGCAGGTGTTTTTTGCAATGTAAAGAGCTATTTGTAACTTTTCTATGAAACCCAGAATCCATTTGGCAGTGGGAGTGAGATTCGACAGATTATACTTTTGTGTGTGCATTTTCCATGGATTTCATGGATACTTATATCTCATTCAGTTCTAGCATTGCCTTCTCTATTAAAGTACCATAATTTAGAACTTTTGGTAAATGGACTATCAGAAGTAGTCTCTGGAATCATACATAAAATGTGCTTGAAATGTCTGTAAATTTTCCTGAAACACCCGATAATCACTTCTTTGCAACTCTTCCCACTGTGAGGATTTTGTATTTTCTTCCCACGTGTAATGGCTTTCAAAATCAATATTTCAGAGATTGAAAGTTTGCAAAGGTTTAATGCTGGCAGGACACAATGTGGAAGATGCTAATGTTGTATTGTTCCAGAAAGGGCACTTTTATTTCTAATATCTTGGTGTCTCTTATTTACTTTGTAGTTCATTCACATTTTACTTTAAATCATTTATGAAACTATTTTCTCCAAGTAACATTTTGATTTAATGAGGTTAATCAAATTTTTGCTGATTCTCTTTAACTTCTCTTTGATTTATGTTAAGATTCTAACACAGAGACAGACTGTAGCAGGCAAAATAGAGGAGGAGAGCCGTGATTGGAGTCAAAGGCATCTCAGCATGTTCCCTTTTTTCTGCTCTGCAATTAGCTTACTGGAAAGATCCTTTGTAAGGACCAGTTAAGCTGATGTATTTGTGAAAAAATTAGAGTTTGGTCTGGTACAATAACACACCTTTCTAAATGCTAGCTCTTCCCTGAGATTTAGGAAAAATGATAGTAAAGGATGAAATAATGAAAATCACTTTAATTCTATGGATTCATGGCATTGATGGTAATGATACAGAAACTTTAAACTCCACTTAAAAAAAACTTATTGGGACATCAAAAAAGTTCAGATTCAAAATTTTAGAAATATGACTATGATGTAGAAATCAGATAATTGAAGGAATATGTCTCAGACACATTTCTCCCCAACAATAAAGAGTTAATACGGAGATGCTCTACAAAAATATGCCTATATTTTAGTACTCTTTGAATTAGAAATCTATTTGCTTTGTTCATTAGTGCCAGGTAACATTCAATGCCAGGTAATGTGTAATCCTCACACTAGGGTGACATAATTTCTCACTTGGAACCTTGATGGCATATTGATTATACTTTGTGCTGTGATCCACCAAGTTGTCAGTTTGAAACCACCTTTCGCCCTGAGGGAAGGGGTGGGAGAGACAGTTTTCCAACTCCTGTCCATAGAGTCTTGGAAATTCACAAAGGCAGTTCTAACCTGTATTATAGGGTCACCATTGGCTGGCGTTCATGTGATGACAGTGATTTTCATATTGGTTTTGGCAATGTTCACCTATCTTAATGGAGAGTGCACTAAAGAATGAAGGGTTTTGTAACTTACAAAGAAGATAGCGGAGATGCTGCACCCAAAGCCAGAGTTTGACTGCAGGATCTGTGTCCTTCATCCTGTGCCCCTGGAATTCTCCCAGAGGTGACACATGCCATGGCAAGTCTACAATTCCACTTCGGTACTAAATCAGGGAGATTAGTTTAATTTCTACTTCCATAACAAAATTTTACAAAGAAGTTTGTGCTTTTCTTTGCAATTTTCTTTGTCTATTTCTCCTTGTTCTGCCCCTTTGTAACATAAGTTACAATGATATTTCAAGTTTCTAGTACATAATGAGAGAGGGCACCTTCATCTGGAAACTTCTTTACCTTGAACTGTGGCAACATGCTATAAGTCACCAATTCTTTTATCCTATGGTGGTCTTTTATAGGATTCTTTTTATCAGTCCCCAAGATGCTGAAATTTATCCACTGCATTCAAAGTTTCTCTTGAGGGAGGGATTAACAGAGCTTCTAACTATTAACCCAAATTAGATTCTTTCCCTTCTTCGCCCACAGTTGTGAATTCAACAATGTTTTCTTGTTTTTGGTTGTGTTTTTTGGGGCATCACTGCCCTGTGATGGTGGGAGTAGGAGGCCCAGCCTTGCAGCTGGATATGAACCTCCAACCCAGGGGGCTGCAGTCCTGGGCACAACCATTGCACCACCAGGGCTCAGGCAATGTTTTCTTAGAAATGTGTGAATTTAAAGTAATTTATAATCCCCAATTCAGGGCAGAAGTTCTAAAATCAAGTAAGTCTCTTTTCTTAGCATCGACCCACACAGCCCTGCACACACACTGCAGAGGGTGGCATCATCGAGTGGGATCCGTGTAATCTCAGACCTTTCTTTACTGTCATAGGTAAAGCCTCATGGACAACACCACATGGCTGACCAACTACACGGGAGGATTTAGTTTCATCCTGTTGGGGCTCTTTACTCAATCAGAGCACCCAGTTCTGCTCTCTGAGGTCATTTTTGTGATTTTCCTAATGGCCTTGTCTGGAAATGCCCTCCTGATCTTCTTGATACACTCCAATGCCCACCTCCAAACACCTATGTACTTTTTCATAAGTCAGTTGTCCCTTATGGATGTGATGTACATTTCTGTCACAGTGCCCAAGATGCTTATAGACCAAGTCATAGGTATCAACAATATCTCAGTTCCTGAATGTGGGATACAGATGTTCCTATATGCAACATTAGTAGGATCAGAATTTTTTCTTCTAGGTGCCATGGCCTATGACAGGTACTTGGCTATCTGCCATCCACTTCGCTACCCAGTTCTTATGAACCGCAGGATATGCCTCCTACTGGCATCTTTTTGCTGGTTCTTGGGCTCCGTGGATGGTTTCATACTCACTCCCATCACCATGACCTTTCCCTTTTGCAGATCTAGGGAGATCCATCACTTCTTCTGTGAGGTCCCTGCCTTGATGAAGCTCTCCTGCTCTGACACCTCCCTCATTGAGACACTCATGTACCTGTGCTGTGTCCTCATGCTCCTTATCCCCGTGGTAGTTATTTCAAGCTCTTATTCTTTCATCCTCATCACTGTCCACAGAATGAACTCTGCGGAGGGCCGAAAAAAGGCCTTTATCACCTGTTCTTCCCACATGACTGTGGTCACCCTGTTCTATGGAGCTGCCATCTACACGTACATGATCCCCACCTCCTACCACACCCCAGAGAAGGACATGGTAGTGTCTTTCTTCTACACCATCCTCACTCCTGTTCTCAACCCTTTAATCTATAGTCTTAGGAATAAAGATGTCACTGGGGCTCTGAAGAAAACACTGCATGTGGGATCTGTTATTCAAGAAACTATAAACTAGCAGATGTTGGCATTATCTTTTCCTTATAGTTCTCTGTAAGAATTTTAGTATTTCAGGATTATATGTAAATATTATTCATGATATGTCCCTAACAAAGTATATCACATGGTCTCAACTTGTTTTCATCTTTTAAAAAGTAATTGTTTATATTTTTCTTTATTATCCTGTAAAAGAATACTCATATTCTTAGGAGATATATACTGAAAATAATTAGAATAAATATTAATGAACTTTCAAATAATGAATAAGTAAAGGAAAATGGTTAAGCAAAAGAAAGATTATATTAACTAATGTTGAATTTAGGTAAGATGTATATGGATAGTATATTGTTAATGCATTTATTTTTCTTATTATTTTCTGTAAATTTGAAATTAATTACAAATAAAGAGTTAAATACTTGTCCCTTCTGCCCCCCACTCTTTATGGAGGTTTGATTCTTGGTTGGTGGTAATGTTACAAAATATTTTAGAAAATGTGTCCACTTGAACATGACTCTCTTACGAAGAATATAGTCAATTCTGAAAATACTGAATATAACCATAGAATTTTATCAGGGACTTCTTTGGTCAAAGTGGCAGTGCCAAAGAAATCTAGTGGGTAGGAAATATTCATATTGCATAATTAATTTATAATCCAGGACTTCAAAAAGTACTGTATGTGGGGATAAGCATTAACCAAAAGTGGGCTTGGGATTAAGAGAGAGCTTCTTATAAGAGATTCCATCCAAGGAGATCTTAATGAAATATTCAATCTTTCATTTATTCAGTGAACATTTTAAATGCAATAACCCAAAATCATGGGTAAATGAGGCTTAAATCTCAACGTTTAATTCCTGATTGTCTCTCATGGATTTGAATGATGTGCTTAGTTGTATATGTAAATAGGCATTATAACATATAAACTGTATGGACTCAAGTATGGATTGACCTGAATATCAGCTAAGGCACCAAATTTTCAAACCAAAGAGCAAAAAAAAAAAAAAAGTGTGCTGAAAAGCTCAGCTTTTACAAGAATACAGACGATAAATCACCTTGTTCATCATGCACAAAGAGTAGAACTTATAATGAATATGACGTATACATTTTCTGATAGCGAAGATGATAGGAATATTTTCCTGAAATTGAATGCTGAAAGATGACCCTATGCTACGCTCAGATGAGAGTGACAGGGGGTATTGGGGGGTGGAGGTATAATTTCAGGTGTATAATGTCAGTAGAATGGTACAAAAGGAGCGATGGGAAAGAGGTTGACTAATCAAGAGAATACATCTTCCTGTGACAATACTCTCCCTGCTTTAGTTTTAGCCTTATTTCTTGCATTTATGCGAGGTAAGGTTTTAGCAACAGGAGGGAATTTTTATTCTAGACATGCTGCAGTGGTGATAATCAGTAGGAGGAGTGCATGATTGGAGTCAAGGAGACCAGGTGAGTGATGGAAGAGCATTGTGTGATGCTGGCTTAGGTGATCCTGGGTCCCAACTCTCCCCCTCACTGAATTTGGAACTATTGAGAGAAAGTAAATCTTAAGGAACATGCTAAATAAAATCAAATAGTGGTGTCAAATCTAGTATTTTACACCTGATGTTGTCCAATTTGTAAGGAATCAGACACTCTTAAAAGTCAAATGTCGGGCTGAGCGCCGGTGGCATAGTGGTTGAGGGTGGGACTGGAGCCCATGGGCTTGGCGGTTCAAACCCAGCAGCAGCTCTCCAGGATCAAGGCTGGTTGCTCCCACGAACACCAGAGGGCAGTGATGCTGTGCCCCCAAAGGTCAAATGTCAGTCTCTTTTTTTTTCCAGTCTCTTAATAAAATAGACAGCTTTTATTTTTGAAAGACTGAGAAATACATATCTTTCCGCTCCATTTGATGATCATGATAACAATAAATCTTTTGTGTAGTTCCACTTTAAAGACTCTACAAATGGAGGAAATATATTAATGAGGAAGAGAATGAAATATCTTCAAAAAGATTTTTGATTCTATTTTACCTCAAAATATTTAGATTTTATTTTTTATTTTTGCCACTTTGGAAATTTTGCAACAAATATGATTGCTGAATAAGGCACAAACTGAGAACACTATATAATTAAAACCATAGAGTTGTCAACATTGCAAAAAATTTGGATTAGAATATTTTTAGCAAAATTAATTCTTATTATATATACACTGTTAAATACAAGTTTGTCTCTGCAAAAAATTTTAAAAATAACTGTGCAATAGGGAAATTATCTGTCAAGTTAAATAGATTATCCAAACCTTAGACATTCTAGACATGGAAAGACTATCAGTATTATCAGGTCCTTGTATCCAGAATTAAAATCAGAATTTAAATTCATTCTGGTAATTTTACCTTCTTTTTTTAAAATAAATCATTTTATTGGGGGCTCATACAACTCCTAACATGATTAATACATATGTCAATTGTATGCATACCACATTTGCACACCTGTTGCCATCATTACCCCCAAAACATCCTCTCTCTCCACTTAGGCCCCCAGTACCAGATCCACATATTTCCCCTCCCTCCCCACTCCTCCTCCTCTATGAACTCTTAATAATTTACAAATTGTTATTCCTTTTTTAAAGTAATTTTATTGGGGGCTCTTACAGCTACTATAACATTCAGTACATCATTTGTATCAAGCACATTTGCACTCATGCTGTCACATACATTTCCAAACATTTTCCACTTGAGCCCTTGGTACAAGCTCCTCTTTAAAAAAAAAAACCAAAAAAACATCCCCTTCCCCCCCTTTTTTTAATGAATCATTTTATTGGGGGCCCATACAAATCCCATCACAATTCATAACAACATCAATTGTATGCAGGCCACTTTTACACACCCATTGCCATCATCACTCTCAAAACATTCTCCCTCCCTCCAGGCCCCCATTATCAGCTCCTTATATTACCCTTCCTCCCCCCCTTCCCCTTGAACCCTTAGTAATTTACAAATTGTTATTATTTTCATCCTGTATACTGTACAATGTGTCCCAACACTCGCTTCCCTATTGTCCTTGTCCCAGAGAGGAGGCTATGTGTAGATCCCTGAAGTTGATTCTCCCTTTCTATTCCTCCATCCCTCTTGGTATTACCCTCCTGGTATTACCACTCCTATGACTAGTCTTGATGGATCATCTATCCTAAGTTTCCCATGTTTCCAATTTCACTGTACATCTCCTGGTCTGGTTGGATTTATGTGGCAGAATTGGGGTCATGATAGTGGGTGGGAGGCAGCATGGGAACTAGAGGAAGATTGCATATTTCAAAGCTCCTACCCTGTATCTTAACTGGATCATCTCCACTTATAGCCCCTCTGCAAGAGGATGTCACCTCACCTATTGATGGGTAATCTCTAATCTGTACTCCCCCTCATTAATAATAATATAATTTTAGCTCATTGATGCCTGACACCGGATCCCTTGACCACCTCATGATCACAAAGGCTGGTGTGCTTCTTCCGTGTGGGCTTTATTGCTTCTTAGCTGAATGGCCGCTTGTTTACTCAAGCTTTTAAGACCCCAGACGCTCTATCTTTTGTTAGCCGGGCACCATCAGCTTTCTTCGCCACATTAGCTTATGCACACATTTGTCCTCAGCGATCATATCAGGAAAGTGAGCGTGCAATGTTATACTCTTTAGTTCTTGAAGCCTGATATCTAATCCCTTTGACAGCTCATGATTCCACAAGCTAGTGTGCTTCCTCCATGTGGGCTTTGTTGCTTCTGAGCTAGAAGACTGCTTGTTTACTTTCAAGTCTTTAAGTCCCCAGACGCTCCATCTTTTGATAGCCTGGCACCATCAGCTTTCTTCGCCACCTCTGCTTATGCACACATTTGTCTTCAGTGATCATGTCAGAAAGGTGAGCATCTTGGAATGCCAATTTAATAGAACGAAGTGTTCTTGAACTGAGGAGATACTTGAATGGAGGTCCAATGCCCATCTGTTGTCCTACTTCTAACCCTCTAAGTATACACATTAATCTCATTCCCCATCCTCACTTATAAAATTGTTATTTCTTTTTCATATCATATTCTCTCCAATGTGTTCATTCACCCTCTTCCCCATTGTCTGTACTCTGGAAGCCAATTGATTGGTTCTCCTTACGATGGAAAGTGTGATTAAGGAGAGGGATGGTTTCAGGGCCTTAGAAGCACACCTCAGGTGCTGACTTAGAGACTTAAAGGTTTCTGCCTATGCTACAAAGGAGAGCCTTATCTCCTCTAGTAATGGAGCCAACATTGCTGAAAACCAGATCCAGCGTCTCATTATGTGAGTGGCTGGATTACAATGTCGGCTGAATTACAGATCTAGAGCAGTGTCTGATACCAAAGTGAGGGCCTTGATAGGATAAGTTGGTACCCTGAAACATAGGACGGGAACATATGAGGTGATGATCCAGAAGAGGAGAATATTGAGGCCCTAGAAACAATTGATCCAAACCTCCCAGCTGAAGTTATTTCTCCACTATCAAGAAAACAACCCACACCTGCACAGATTAACCAACCTGTTCAAGGTGAAATGCCATGTGGGGTTGCACCTGTAGTATTGTCTGAGGGAGAGGCCTTACAGGATATTTCTGAGAGCACCCAGGAAACACCCTCACCACCTATTATTTCCTCTAGACCTGTAACTAAAGTTAAGGCTTAGAAAGCTCCTTCAGGTGGGGTTGAGATGATTACCCAAGGAGACACACACTATACTCACATAGTTGCTCATGTGTTTAAGTATGTTCAAGCAGAAGCCTGGGGAATATCCCTTGGAAGAGTTATTAGGGATATGGGATACTGGTGCAATAAATGTAATATTAGATCAGTTTGAGTTTCTGGATATGTGACACCCCACCCCCTGCCAAGCACAGATTCTTCTTTCAATGTCTTAGCGAGAGAGGCAAAGAGAGGACCTAATTCCTTCTTTGGTTGGTTCACTGAAGCATGGCTTGCCAGATGGCCTAGATTAGACCAACTTGAGGTGCCCAAACTTGCTACACTTTAGAGGAAGGTAACCAAGAGCTTAGGGGAATTGGTATGTTGGAAAGGATCTATCAGGATAACCCCATAGACTCAAAAGGGTGTGTTCTGAGAACATACCCTTCACCACAATCAGAAAGAACAAGTTTGTGAAGTGGTCCCCAGCATCTCTGAAGACTCCTATAATTGCTATTTTATGTGCACTAGGATTAACAGTGGAAACTGCCCTAAGTGAACTCCAATATTTGCCCACAGTGGGGCTGATTGGGCCCCACAGTGATAGAGGGCAGGTGTCATCACTGAATCAACAGAGATAGGGTGAATGTGGTTATAATAGATAGCAAGGGTTCAGTAGCAATCAAACAACCTGTTTCATGTGGAGTTATGACCTTGGCTACTTAAGCATAGTGTTCCTTAGGAGTGAAATAGATGGGAAAGCTACTATTTACTTGATCTATACAGGCAGAAGAAAGATTAGGTGAGCAGCAGAATAGATAGTCATGCTCACTCAGAGAACCCAGTATAACTCACTTGAGTTTTATTGATGATGAAAAGTCATTAGATTGTGTCAATCAATAATAAAAGTACAAGTAACATTGTGAAGAAGAGGAATTTCTGAGTACTAAATTGTACTCAATTGGAACTTGAATACGGACCAAGAAGCAGTAATTCAAACAGAACCAAAGAATACTGAATGGTTTAAAATCAGGAAAGGTGTGCATCAGGATTATGTCTTTTCACCAGTTTTATTCGATGTATAGTTGAGCAAATCACTCTAGGAAGACACATGCAGCATCAAGATCAGGGGAATGTTTATTCAAAAATGGACATGCAGATGACATAACCTTGTCCAAAATAAGCCAAAAGAGCTCAATGTACTTGCTGATTCAAATAAAAGATTCTGATCTTCAGAATTAGCTATAACTCAATGTAAAAAAATCCATCACAAACTGACCATTAGGCAAGATAATGCTAGATGGAAAAGGTGTTGAAGTTGTCAAAGATTTCAGTTTTCTTGGATTCACAAGTGATGCTCTTGGAAGCAGAATCCAGAAATCAAAAAATGCCTTGCATTGGGCCAATTTGATGTACAAAATTTCTTTAAAGTCCTAAAAATCAAAGGTAACATTTTGAAGTTTACACAGGCACCTGTCACAAGCATGATATTTTACTTCACCTTTTGTGTGTGTGAAAGTTGGATCATGAATAAGAACGACAGTAGAAGATTTGATACATTTTAATTATGTGTTCCTGCTATGGTGGTTATGATTTGGGCTGCAAACCACAAGGTCAGTAGTTCTCCACATCCAATATTTAGGGGAGCAGAGGACAGATGTGAAGTTTTTCTATTTCTGTAAAGATTTACAGTCTTGCAAACTCGAACGGACAATTTTACCATGTTTTTTAGGGTTGCTATGACTCAGATGAACTTCTATGAGTCACGCAGTGAGTCTGCTTTGGTTTGGAAAGAATAGGGAAACTGCCATTAACTGGCAAAAGAACAGATTTTTCTTTGAGGAAGTACACACAGAAAACCCCCTGGTAATGAGGCTCTTGCAGCTCTGTTTCACATACTTTGGCTGTGCCATCAGGAGAGATCATGTGTGGAAAGCACCTCAGGCATCGTAAAACACAGTGTCAGAGATAAAGAGGAGATGGATTGACACCAAAGCTGCCACAATGGTCCAAAGGTAACATTGATTATGAGGATGTGTCTGGACCAAGTAGTATTTTCTTCTTTGTATAGAGGGTCACTATGAGTTGAAACGATGTGAAGGCACCTACCTACAACATAAATCTGTACCCAATAATTACAGGATATATATACTTTTAATGTTGTTTAAAATCAATTAGAATAAAGAACAACAAATTACATGATCATCTCAAAGTTGCATAAAGTCACTTGACAAAATACAAAAGACTTCCTTGAAAATAATTCTTTTCTTTTGAAAGCAATTCTTAACAAATTTGCAGAAAGGGAAAATTTCTCAACAGACTGAAAGGAGGTACAAAAACCCTTAATTCTAGGAGTAGAGGATAATGCTGTTATGAGTGATTTTATATATACTGCTATTAATGAAATTCTAAATAAAACTTTAGAGAAAACTCTTCACATAGATATTTTATTAAAAGCCTTTCCCCCTGTAGAATGGACATTTTAAGAAGGCAGGAGGAAATAAATGACAAAGATAACATCTCAAAGTTGACAGGCTAAGTGCTTCCTGTCAAAGGTCATAAGGAGATAAAAATGCGAGTTCTATCCAATTTTACTCAATATTTTACTGGAGGTATTATTCAGGACTATTATCAGTAAAGCAAAGTAAAATTCATGTAAATGGGAAAAAGAAAATACAATGCTTGGTACAAGCATAGCAATGATAAGAGTGGTGCAGGACGGTAAAATGCTTTGTTCTATTGTACATAGGTTTACTGTGCGAAAATAATCAGAGAAACTGGAATATCTGAAGAAAAGTGAGGCACCCGAGTCTGAGAGAGGCTTACTGACAGCCTGTAATATGACAGCCTTGGTGGCTGAAAGTCAGTAGGACTTGAAGCCCTTGCTGATGAAGTTCCCGCATTGCAGCCTTCAGTATGGATTATGAATCAATGTAAAGATGACCCAATGCTCAGAAGTGGACCATTTGCTAACATGACCAATGGGAAAAGATTGATGTTGACAAGGAGTCTATCTTGCTTATACTCCTAATCAGTGGTCAAAGAAGCAGCCGTCAAGAGATCAAAAGACATGCTGCATTAGGCAAATCTGTGGTACAAGACTTCTTTAGAGCATTGAAAAGCAAGGCTATTACTTGAGGACTAAGGGATACCTGACTAATAAAATGGTATTTTTCATTGGCTCATATGCATGTGAAGGTTGGGCATTGAATAAGAATGACTGTAGAAGAATCAATGCATTTGATATGTGTGCTGGAAAAGAATATTGAAAGTACCGTGGACGCTTAAAAGACAAACTAATCTTTCTTGGATGAAGTAAGCCAGAATGTTTCTTACAGGAAAAAAGAAGATGTCATCTTGCATACTTTGGACATGTTGTCAGAAGAAATCAGGCCTTGGAAAAGGATATTATGCTAAGTAAGTGGACATGCAGAAAAAGAGGTGAGTCCTCCATGAGAAAGGTTGTCATAAAGGGCCTGTTCAGACATAGAAACGATATCTAGAATGGTCCAGGACAGGCCAGCATTTTGTTTTGTTGTACAAAGGGTCACCTTGGGTCAGAACCAAGTCCATGGCACTCAAAAACAATAAATATGAAAAACAGCCAACTTAATGACACTTCACAACAGCAACCAATTTATAGCATCATCTCATGAATATGAAATTCTAAATTGAAAATATATTAGAACTAGGATAAGGACAGCAAAGTTCCAAGACTAATACACAAAAGCCAGTTTTATATCAGAGTCCTAGTTGTGTAGTGAATGATAGTTGTGCTGCTTACCATAGTATCAGCAGTGCAAGTTCAGTAGTGGCTTTAAAGAAGAATTAGGAGACTTGTTACTTCAGAAAAGAGCTACAATCTCAGAAACACCCAGGGAGCCGTTCTATTCTATCCTAGACGGCCATTCTCAGTTGCAGTTAACTCAATGACATGACTCTTGAGTTCTACCAATAAAGAATACCAGGAAACTATAATTAAGAAGACAATTCTAGTTAGAGTACAGTAAAATAATTGGACATGCATTTAACAAAAAGCTGCAAAACAAATAGTCAAACACGTAGAACACTGCGTTATTGCTAGGTGTCTTGAGTTAGTTCTGACTCAGGTTGAGCCAACTTACATAAGACATAAAGAAATAAAAAGACTGCCCATGTTCAGTATTGTAAGAATTTGTAATGTAAAGAGGATC
Source organism: Nesogale talazaci (assembly GCA_004026705.1). Lineage (NCBI taxonomy): Eukaryota > Metazoa > Chordata > Mammalia > Afrosoricida > Tenrecidae > Nesogale > Nesogale talazaci. The sequence goes on along the minus strand of PVJH01002500.1, from coordinate 64,561 downwards.
GTAATTTCCAAACTGATCTGGATTCAAAACTCTTCTTATCAAATCTTCAGTGCCTTTTTATCTTATATTAATTCAAAAGCATATCTTGAAATATGTATCTCAAGTAAAGAATCCAAAATTGTTAAAATTAATACAGAATTATGAACTAGAGGACTCACATTATGTACTAATAAGATAAAAATATCTTTTCCTTTTTTTTGCTTTTGCTTTTGTTTTTTTTTGCATCACTGCCATCTAGTGGTGGGAGTAGGAGGCCCAGCCTTGCTGCTGGATTTGAACCTCCAACCCAGTGGGCTGCAGTCTAGCGCACAACCACTACACCACTGGGGCTCAGCTCAAAAATATCTTTTCAATAAATGGTATCCATGTAACTGAATACTCATTCCCCTAAAAATGCCAAGTTTTATTGACATATTCCCACATGACACCTAAAAATTAATTAAAATTGAAAACAAATTTCAAATGTAAGAACTCAATAAATGCATATTAAAATTCAGTTTTAAATATAAGAGTAAATTTTCATAACCTTATGCTAGTGTTCTTAGTATATTTCATATGATTTAGATATAACATTCTTAGCTATGACTTTTCAAGTACACAACTAAAGAAAAGAAAGGTAGACTTTATAACAAATAAAAATTTTCATGATTTAATGCATCCTACTAAGATTCCAAGGGCAAATCGGAAATGTGGAAAATATTTGCAAGTAATATATCTGATAAGACACTTGCATCTAGAATATATAAATGATTATTTTAAAAATTTTATTTTTCCCGTCCCCACTAGCAGCATAAATGGCTATTTTAATAAAATAATGGTACAAGATAATTAATTAAAATAGTCAAGAATCTGAATAATAATTCCTTCAAAAAGATAATACAAATTTCCAATGGACATATGAAAATGTTTAAAATTATAAACCATCTAGGAGATGCAACTCCACAATGAATTATAGGGCTGCATAATCATGTTGCATACTGTCTTAGTTATATACTCTTACAGAACTGCAAATATTTATTTTCCCATAGGTTAAGAGGCCAGAAGTCCATCACTTCCCATTAACTCCAACATGACTTTCCATGTGACTTAGTAATTCCAGCCCTTCGTATATACCTGACAGAACTCAAAACACACACTGTAATTTATTAAACTGAGTTTCTCAAAATGATTTCTCGAAGCCCTAATTATAACACTATAAAGTCTTTGAATACTATCAGTTAGTGTGAGATTCTTTTGGAGGAGCTTGGTCCTAATTCTATCTGAGGATTGGTAGAAATATTAAGAAGTAACAGAAGGAGAGATACAGACTGCAGAAGAAGGGACATATGAAGATGCATCGACAAGCCAGACAATGCAACAAGTGCATAGGCTACAGAAAGTTCAGGGAGACAAGAAGAATCTCCCTTAATGTCAACAGAGAAAAACATTGACATGCCAGTAATATTTTGACATTTATATTCTACAAAACTGTTAGACAATAAATATCTGTTCTTTAAAGCCACCTAGTTGATTTTATTTTGTTTTGGTAGCCCCAAATGAATGCACACAGCTATGCAAAAAATGCACATAAATATTATGGCTTTAATTATTATAAAGTAAAAAGAACTCATATATTCAATAATTGATGAATCAATAAAATAATGTGCTGTGTTCATATAAACAAATCTCCAACCCCCCAGCTGTCCAGTTGCTTTAGATGAATAACTATCACGTAAAACTAAGTAGAACTGTCCTGTTGCACTTCCAAAGCTATACATTTCTTTGCCAATGATTTTACTGGGGGATTTTACAGCTCTCATAACATTCCACATGTGATTTGTATCAAGCATATTTGTACATATGTTTTCATCCTCATTTCCAAAATATTTTCTACTTGAGCCCTTGGTATAAGCTCCACTTTCCCCCCATTTTAAAAAATTAGCCATTTTATTGAGGCATCATACAAATCCATTACAATCAGTGCATACATCAATTGTATGCAGACCACATTTGCACACTTGTTGCCATCATCACTCTTGAAACATCTTCCCTCCACTTAGACCCCCAGTACCAACTCCCCATATTTCCCCTCCCTACCCACTTCCTTATCCCCATGAAACCTTAATAATTTACAAATTGTTATGACTTTTTCATATCACACACTGTCCGATGTGTCCCTTCACCCACTTCCCTGTTTGTATCCCAGAGAAGAGATTATGTGTAGATCCCTGAAATTGGTTCCCCATTTCTATTCCACCCTCCCATTACCCTCCTGATATCACCACTCCCACCACTGGTCCTGAAGGGATCATCTATCCCAAATTCCCCATGTTTCTGGCTCCAGTTCATCCCCTAGACTAGCTGGATCTGTAAGCCAGAATTGGGATCAGGCTAGTGGATGGTAGGAAGCATTTGAGAACTAGAGGAAGGTTGCGTATTTCATTGTTACTACACCATACCTCTTTACTGGTTCTTCTCCTCTCTGCATCCCCTCTGTAAGGGGATGTTGTCAACTCTATACATTTTTATGAAAGAAGAATGTCATGTTTTACATCTATAGAGCAGTTAGGGGTTTGATTTTAACTGTGGACATTTGGTTATCATCCAAGTGCTGAGCATCAGGACTCTGGGGAGAGTTATATAAAAGTAATAAAATAATGAAATATGCATTGATATGCTAACATTATTGAGTCTTTAAAATATTGTTCTAAGGGAAGGAAGGTGTATAACATAAGGAAGGAAGGAATATTACATATGGTACACTTTTATTATAAAAAATACCAGTAGCAACAATAGGCAAATCTTTAGAAAAAGATTAATTAGCTGCCCCTTTTTTCTGGGTTTCATTAGAGAAGGGGAATGACAGTGTGTACATGAATACATATCTCTTTTTTGTATGATGAATGTGTTATAAAATGGTGTTTTGCAAGATAAAACCATGGTGCCATGTATTATAAATTGTTGAGTGTCTGATATATTAAGTAATATCACTAAATGTTCCTTTAAAATGAAACCTATGCTCGCGTGCTTGTAAACATGTAGAATCACTTTGGAAAGTAATATGTTGTTTGTAGATGCCATCACGTTCCTTCGACCCACACAAACCCAACCCAACTACTTCCCAGTCCTGAGTCACTCTCACCCTCGCGCTCATTCTTGAGCTCATTGTTCTAGCCACTTAGTCAAGCCATCTCATCGAGGCCCACGCTCTTTTTTGGTGCCCCTCAACGTTTCCAAGCATAGTGTCCTTCTCCAGGGATTGGTCATGGCTGGCATGTCTAAAGTATGAAAGACAAAATTTTGCCACCCTTGTCTTCAAGGTTAACTCTGACCGTACTTCTCCTTAAACACATTGTTCTATCATTTTTGTATTCCAGGGCATTTTCAACATGTTCACCAGCACAACACTTCAAAGCATTGATTATTCTTCTATCTTCCTTATTTAATCTTTAATTTTCACAAACATATGAGGCAGTGGAAAAGTACCATGGTTTGGATAAGGCCCACTCTAGGACTCAAAATACCACCCTTACTTTTCAATACTCTAAAGAGATCTTGTGCAGCTGCAGATTTACCCAATGCAACACTAGTCTGTTGATTTCTTAATGGCTGCTTCCATGAGCTTTGGTGATGAATCCAAGCAAAACAAAATCTTTCACATTTTCATTCTTTTCTCCATTTAGCATGATGTTACCTGTTGGTCTAGTTGTGAGAATTTGGTCTTCTTTCCATTGAGCTGTAATCCCTATAGAAAGCGCCATTCTCGATATCTGTTAGCAAGAGCTTGAAGTCCTCCTCACTTTCAGCAGATAAGGTTGTGTCATCTTCATATCACATGTTGTTAATAATCCTTCCTCCAAGGGCTGGGCCCCGGTGGCGTAGTGGTTGTGCGCGGGACTGCGGTCCACTGGGACGGAGGTTCAATTCCAGCTCCACGGAGCAAAGGCTGAGCCTCCTACTCCCACCACCAGAGGGCAGTGATGCCCCCCAAAACAAAAAAAAGCAAAACAACAACAATAAAAGTAATCCTTCCTCCAATTCCGATGCCACAGTTTTCTTCATCTAATCCAGGTTCTTGGATTAATTTTGCTCAGCATATTGTATACCTTAGAGTGTAGTCGTTAGCCATTGGGCTACAATCCACAGCTAGTAGTTCAAAACACCCACAAGCTTTGTGGGAGAAAACACTGAGCCTTCTACTCCCATAACAGTTGCAGTCTCAGGAAGTGGCATGGGGTTACAGTGAGTCAGTGTTGAATTGGTGGCGGTGCGTTTGGTTTTGGTTTATGGATTGAATAAGTATAGTGAGAGGATACAGACATTGGGACACATCTTTCCCTATTTTAAACCAATCAGTATTCCTTTGTTCTGTTCACACTACTGCCTCTTGATCCACGGTCAAGTTCTGCATGAACACAATGAAGTGTTCTGGAAATCCCATCTTTTCAAGGCTATCCATGGTTTGTTATTATCTACATAGTTACATAGCTTGGCGCAGTGAATAAAATGCAAGGAAACATCTTCCTGAAGTTCTTTCTTTTCAGTTGAGAATCATTTGACCTCAGTAGTGAATGATATCCCGTGTCTCACTTCTTCGCCTTCTGAATCCTGCCTGAACCTCTAGCAGCTCATGGTCAATGTTATGCTACATCCATTTGTTAGACAACATTCAGCAAAATTTTACTTTTATGTGGGATCAGTCCTATTGTTCTAGTTAAGTATTCTCTTGAATATTCTTACTTTGGAGTGGGTACAAATATGAGTCGCTTCCAGTCAGTTGGTCAAGTAGCTTTCTTCCAAACCTCACAGCATGGATCTATAGGTGCTTCTAGTGCTTCAACTGTTTGCAGAAAGACTTCAATTGATATCCCATCAATTCCTGGAATTTTGTTTTTTATTATTGTTTCGTGTGGCTTGGAATTCTTCCAAGCAAAGTACAATTGGTTCTTTCTCACCTGCTACTTCCCGAAATAGTGAAATGTCAAGTAGTTCTTTTTGGATAGTGACTCTGTTATACTGTTTTCATTTTATTTGGACAATTCCTGCTTTGTTTAGTATTTTGCCCCTGTCTTTCCATATTTCGGTTCAATGCTTGATTTTTCCCAATTCTTTTACTTTATGATGTGCTGAGTGTGTCCTTCCTTTTTAGATTTCTAACTCTAGATCTTTGCACATTTAATGATAATGGTTTGCTTTATTTTCTCTGCTAGCCTATGAAGTTTAAGTTCAATTTTTTGACTTTATTATTTCTTCCATTTAGTTTAGTTAGTCTACAATCAAGAACAAGTTTCAGAGTCTCCTTTGATGTCTACACTGATCTTTCTTTCCCGTCTTTTGAATGCCCTTTTGCTTTCTCTATGAAGGATGCTCTCCCACAGCTCCTCGGGTCATTGTTCATTAGAATTCAGTGTAGCAACTCTGTTCTTGAATTTATATGGGAAATACTCAAATTCATATTTTGGTTATTGTGGACTTGTTTTCACTTTCTTAGCTTCAACCTGAACTTACATGAACAATTGATGATTTGTTACAGTGAGCTTCTGGCCTGATTTTAGCTGCTGTTATTGAACATCTCCATAGTCTCTTCCTACAGATGTAGTGAACTTTATTTATTTCCATGTATTCCTTCTGGAGACTTCCTCCATGTGCATAGGCACTATTCTGTTGGTGAAAAAAGTTATTTGTTATGAAGAAGCTGTTGGTCTTGCAAAATTCCATCACACCATCTTTAACTTCATTTCTATCACTCCATTTCTATCCATATTTTCCAATGACTCTTCTTTCTTCCTTGGTTCCAACTTTTGCATTCCAATTGCAAATGATTATCAATGTACCTGATTGCATCGATCAAATTTTTTTATCACTTTCTAATGAAAAACTTAGTAGGATTCATCAATTTCTTCATCACTAGCTTTTGTGGTTACTGCATAAATTTGAGTATTGTCTTTTTCTTATAATAATGGTGTCATCAAACATTTATTCAATCTTATAAATATTTAATGCAATGTAAGAGTGTTCTAATATCTGCATCAAGAATTTCTTATTTTCAGTTTTATTGAATTTTTCTAAAATTGTATTAAATGTCCAAAATAGCATTTTTTCTGCCTTAAAGTTCGACAATGTCTTTGATGATGTTTCCACATCCAAGGATATCCAAACAATACAAATATTACATGTATTGGCGAAGTTTGCCAAGTATAACATTTTGTATTTTTCCAATATCTTGTGGTATTTAAGAGAGCTGTTATTGTTTTTATTTTTTGATGTATAATATCCCATTGCATGAATGTACCCAGAGTTTGTTTGTGTTCCTCTATAATCAGAGTTTTTGGTTATCTCCATGTTTTTGCTATTATGGAACTTGCAAAAATAAATATAGATGTACACATGTCTTTTCTTGTTGTATTATTCCTTTCTTTAAGTGGAGAAATTGCTGGACTATAAAGCATCTGTATTTTTCTTGGTTTAAGGAAGTGCCATACTGATACTCATAGTTGTGGGTATCACTATAGTCCCATCTGTAATGTGAGAGCATTCATATATAGAAAGCCACATATGTAAAGCATAAAGAGGAAAAAGCAAAACAATAACAACAATGATTGAACAAAACAGAAAAACCCGATAAAAAAGGAAGCAGAAAATATGAAAAACTGAAAAAACTTTAAAATGAGGCAAAAGGGAGATCACATGATAAGGCATCACATTTTAACCTCACTATATATGCCATACTTTACATTTCACTACTCCCTGCTTGAAAGGTTATTCATTCCTCAACTATGAGGAATTCATAAGAATTACTTGTTTCATTTGGGGAACCTGAAAATGGATTTTGGATTTCCATTGTGATTTAAAGCTTTTTACAAACTGGGTGTTCACAATGTAAGTTCTTATATAGTTCCCGCCTTCAGATTTTGCTTTTATTATTTTCAATCCTTTGATCACACTAACTGGCGTGCTTTTTCCATGTGGCTTAGTTGACACCTCACTTAAGTGGCTCCTTGGTTGAAGACAAGTCTTTAGACCCCAAATGATTTTGTTTTTCTGATTGCCAAGCAGCACTTGGTTTCTGGACCACATTTTAATATAGCACCCATATCTTTAGCTAACTCTTTCATATAGACAAACATGAAGCAGTTTTTGAAGGTGTCTGTCCTGATGCCTTAGCAGGTGTGTTAATAGTATTGCAAAAGTTCCTTTGAGAAATGCAAAACACTTTTTATCTTGAAATAACTGCATGGAGCCTATCACTACACAGAAATTTCTGATTTTCATAAAACCCACTAGAAACTACTTTGTCATAGGTTTCCATTATAAATGGAACATAGGCTAGAAAAATGGAAACTGGACTAATTGCTGACTCAAAGATAAATAAAAATATATTTCTCTTTTACTTACATTGCAATTGAAGGCTTGGAAACATGTGTTTAGGTACAACTGGGAAACTAAAAATGCCACATTTGTTTGTTCCTTGAGATTTTTACAACAAATTATAATAAATTGGGTGACATAAAAGAATAGTAATTAGGTTTCATAGATTTATGTCTATGAAAACAGTTCAAAATTTAGTTGTTGCAAAAACAATACTTTCCTTTGAGGAATCTGGTGGACCCATTTTTTGTTTCTTTTGACTTTGCTGACTGTGATTGCTTTTTTTAAAACTTATGACGATATGTCTTCAATCTTTGCTTCACTGCCACATTCCCTCCTTCTCTTCATGTGCTTTCTTAATAAATATACATGTGATTATATTTTGAGTACAGTGGAAACTAAATGGTAAATTTCTCCTCTAAAAATTCTTCACTTGATCACAACTTCTGTCTTTTAATAAAATACTTACATGCCCTGAGAATTTAAGGCATATATTAATAGGTGGCTAAAACTCAAGTCTTATATTTCAAAGTCTTTCCTACACTACAACAATCATCATGATAGGATAATAAACACATGACTATAAGGAAAACCTTCTTCCTGAGGATGAGAGAACTATAGGACTAATTCAAGCCTCCAGTTGTAATACTGAAGAATATTGAATAAGCCTATAAGTATCAACAGATGATAAAGGAATATAGTCACCATACCAAAAACAACTGGTCAAAATTCGAATATTTTAAAAGCAAATGATCAAGAATCAATGGCAGTGAAGGAAAAAACCCAAACAGAATCCTGCTCACTGTCACTCAATTGATTTTGACTCATAGTAACCAGACAGGACAGGGTGGAGGTGGCCCTGTAAGTTTTTGAGATTGTAACTCTTTAGCAGAAAGTCTTTTTCCCATGGAGTGGTTGGTGGGGTCTGAACAGCTGACCTTCCAGTTAGCAACGTAACCGATAACTACTATGCCACCCACTTCCTGAGCATATAGCAAGGATCCTGGAGTTGTTGAAATACCAACGAAAGTGTTTCAGCAAATCGGCAGATCATTAACAGCATCACCTACTCTCTGTCAAATATCTTGAATATAGCTACTTAGCCAATTGAATGGAAAGAATCCATATTTCTTCTCATTCCAAAGAAAGGTGACCCAACAGAATGCAGAAATTATAAAATAATAACATCAATATCACATTGCTAAAATTTTATGAAAAAAATCAATGGTTGAGTTAAAAAAATGGTTGCAGCTTAACATTAATACTGACTGTTGAAAATTCAAGCCAGATTTCAGAGTAGGATGTGCAATGCACGATGTCATTGTTTATGTTAGCTGAATCTTGGTTGGAAGCAGGGAATACCAGAAAGATGTCCATTTAAGTTTTATTGATTATGAAAACATGTTTGTGCTGATCATAATAAATTATGAATAGCATTGAGAATAGTGGGAATTCCAGAACCCTTCATTATACTCTTGTGGAACATATACATATATTACATGTTTCTAAAATTTTCAGTATAAATCTTCTTTATTTTCACATGTTTCTATTGATTTCTAATTTTTTATTCATCTGTCAGTATTTTCAGGGAAAAAAAGCCATATTTTCTTAATTCTTCTATTTCTTTTCTTGCATTTTCCTTGGTCTACCAGTTTTCTGACTAAGTCTTAGTGCCATTATTATTAATTCCTTTACAGGAAGACTCAATACCTTTTTTTTCCCTAAGAGAGATCTTCCAATTATATATGTTTGTAATTTACTTTAGCCCCTGTTTAGTTTATTGTGTTAGTTGAAGTGATATGGTTTATCAGAGACATTGTGTGTTTGTATTTAATTGACAGTTGTCTGTCAGTGAGAGTTTAGAGGATGAAATGGAGAATGTGAATGTGTGCATATTTCTCAATTTGTTGTTCTTATATAATAGTTGAGGGCAAGTTTGGGAAATATTTTCCACTTGCTATGGAGCATTAGGTCACAAAGCATTAGGTAGAGAGTGGTCTACACATGAATGTGTGCCTGTAGAATATATGGGTGTGTCTGGATCATGTAGGCACAATAACTATCTCCTGTGACATAACAAAAAGAAAACACAAAGGAAAGAATGAACAAACAAACAATAGAAACCAAAGGAAAAGAAATAAAGGAAACAAAGAAAATAATTAAAAGATAAGAAGAAGAGACATACCAGAGGAACTCTGCGTAAATCAGTGCAGGAGAATCAATAAGAAGGAAATTCCTCTGTAAGTGCCCTTTGCCTTCTAGTTCCTTCCTCTATTTCCTTCTGCCTTCCTCCCGTACCACTGTCATACTCGGTCATCATTTGGCTTTCAGTACTTTTTATTACATTACCCTTACTTCGGCCCCACCAGGTCTCCCACACCAACCCCCCCCACCACCATCTGTGGACTACCCGTTGTTCTTCCCAGCCCCGAGTCTGTCCAGGCCCCCTTCCTCTCCCCTCTCCCCTGTGTCCCCCCAATCTTCCTCTCCCCCTCCCACTGTCCAACCAGTAGTGCTCCTTTCTTGATTAGATCCAAAGCTGTGACATCCGAGGACTTAAAAATTTGAGGGTGAGCAAATTGTTATATGGCCCAGGAACAACAAAGCACACCTTAAAAGATGCACACCAGCCTGCACGACCATGTGTTGTGTAAAGAACCAGACATTAGGCATCAAAGAACAAAAATCATATTACTGTGTGCCCGCCCTCGCGACAAGATCATGGAAAACAGAAGGGAGCCGACGCAGACAGAGAGAAGAAATCCGATGACACCCAGCTACCAAATGATAAAGCACCTGGGATCACGAAGGCTTGAGGGTGAATGGATGGACATCTAGCCCAGAAGCACCAAAGCCCACATGGAAGAAAAACACTGGCATGTGTGATCATGGTGGGCTGAAGGGAGCAGATATCAAGCATCAAAGAACAAGAACCATGGCACTACGAATGGGGAGAGAATGGAGTGGGGACCCAAGACCCACCTGTGGGTAATTGGACACTCTCAAACAGGGGAGTCGTGGGGAGGAGACAGGCTAGTGAGGTGCAGTGAGGTGGCAATGAAGCATACAGCTTTCCTCTATTTCCTGAAAGCTTCCTCCCTTCAACTTTCACACTCCCAGTTCTACACTACTGTGGAGATGAGAAATGGAAAAGTGGAGAACCCAGGATGGATGAACCCAATGGGACCAGTTGTGGGAATGAAGCTGCTGGATGGGTGGAGGGAAAGTGGGGTGGAGAGGGGGAGCCTTCTTCAGGGATCTACATATAGCCCCATACCGGGGGGCGGCAGACACTGGGGAAGAGGGCAATGGGAGACATCGAACAGTGTAAGTTATGACAAAACAATAATTTATGGAGTATTGAGAGTTTGTGGGGGAGTGGGGAACAAGGATGGAGGGGAAGGGATGGGAGGCTGAGGTCAGAGGCTCGGATGGAAAGGTGGAGGTTCAGAGAGCGATGACAGCTGCAGGCATGTGAAAAAGCGTGGCAATGTATGAGCCCCCCCCCCCCCAAATGATTAAACATGACAAAAGAAGAAGGAAATTCCACACTGTTGGGCCACAGGAGAAGCATGAAAAGACAAGTAGGCACAGATCTACTAGATTTTGAGGCGACATTCAGCCAACCACTGTGGAGGCCAGATAGAATTTAACCATACCCTGCCACATTCTCTGCCAGAGCTGAGCTCCTTCAGCCAGCCCAAGGGCTTTATCTCAATGCAGCCACAGCTGGCTGCTGCCTGGAGGCCAGGGTTTAAACCCCTCCAGTCCCATGGTCAGGGCTCAGCTCAGCCCATTATTTTTGTTTCTCTCTTTCCCTTCAAAGTCTCAGCAGCCTTATTTTTTGTCTTTTTCCCATTCCCTTTTCTCTCACATTCCACTGTGGACCTCTGGGCCACTCCCCTTAGCTTTGGACATTTAAGCCTGTCCTCCACCCAGCTAGGGACGCCACCCTCTGCAGTGTTACACTAGGCTGGGGAAAGTCCACCCATCTTCCTCTGGAGGAAATACTGCCCACCTTTCTCTGAGGGTAATCCTGCCAGCTTGTCTGCCTTCTCCTGTGCTTTCCAGTGTATCCTGCCCACCTTCCTCCAGGAGAAATTCTACCAACCCACCAACCCTACGCAGCTTAACAAGTAGCTGGGGAAACCCGTCCATTTTGTTCCAGGGGAAGTCCTGCCTGTGTGACTGGGGAGCTCCTGCCCATCTTCTGTGGTCCCATATGACCGAGGGAACTTCCTTCCACCTGCCACAGTGCGTCATATGGCCTAAGGCAGCTCGGCCAACAATCTCCATTGCTTCACGTGGCTGCAGGAACATCTGTCCAACATCTGTGGTGATCTACCGATGGAGAGCAAGTCCACCCATCATCCACTGTGCTCTATGCCAAAGCAGGTACACCCACCTGCCAAATTTGGGGAACTGATCACAACGGCCTCTCTATAAAGCCCTCCAAGAGGGAGGGACAACAGAAACGTGGGTAAAGGGAAATATCAGACAATGTAAGAAATGAAGAAAGTATAATAACTGATAAATTATCAAGGGTTCATGAGGGAGTGGAAAATGAGAGGCTGATGCCAACAGCTCAAATAGAAAGAAAATGTTTAGGAAATGATGATGGCAACAAATTTCAAATGCCCCAACACAATGGATGGATGCATTGTACGAGTCCCCAATAAAATGGTTCAAATACCCCAACATATAAGCAGAATAGGAGGAAACAATAGTTCAAAAAAGAAAACAAGGTGGAGAAAGCCAGAAAAAAAAGCCCCATTAACCAAGCAAAAATAAGTTAATAGCTGAAAACAGGGGTGGGGGATGATTACAAGCTTAGGTAGAGGAAAAGGAGAAAAATAATTTTAGCAATATTAGGGAAAGTCATCATAAAAATTAGTAGTGTGGTGAACTTAAAGAAAAAAGAACAAAGAGGGTAATGGGGGGAGAAGGAAAGAAAAGGTAAGGGAAATAAAGCAAAGTGAAACAAGAGAAAAAGAAAAAGAGACAGAAGGGTGGGGATGGGGGAGGATAAAAAGCAAAAGAGGAAAAGAAAAGAAAACATGAAGAGGAGTAACTGGGGTAAAGGCAGGCTCCAAAGAGGAGAGAACTCTGGAGGTTGAGGTACGAGTGGCTCTTTGGCTGTGGGGTGGTGGCGACAAGGCAAGTCCGCTCTCAGATGGAGCTTTCTGCGGCCCTAGCTGTTACGTGGAGTCAGGGACAAGGTCTAGAAATATCTTGTGCAGGCTCCAATCCAAATGAACACATTGTCAGTGAGTAAAATTCAAAGACCCAGATGGTATCTAAGTTAGGGGTTGATGTTCCTGCGAAGGAACATTTTTAATCCAGAGGGGAGGGGGAGTAAGGCTGGCCATCCCTTTGATTATCTGGAGAGTACAGAAAACAAGAGCGTCTCACCATTCTCACTGTTGGCCAGTGGTGGTCAGTGTCAGTTTTGCCCTGAGCCGCTGGAGTTGATCGTAGCCCAGTTAGATTGGCTCGTCTCCAGTTCACCCTGGTCTTCTCATGACTTTTTATCAGTATTATCTCCTTCACATATTCAATCTACTTTTCTTTCCTTTTTAAATACACTGTATTAGGAATGTTTACAGATATTATTACAACTCACAGTCCCCTTGGATCAAGCCTAGTTGTACATTAGCTGCCATCATCGTTTTCAGTATATTTTCTTTCTTTTTGAACTTTTTGATATCAGGTCCCCCTTATCTCCTCCCCCACCCTACCACCCCCCCCGAACCTGGACTATATTGTATATTATTATTGTTGTTGCTTTTCTATAACTTACATCATCTGATGCATCCATTCACACAAAGCTCTCGTATTCATTCCCCTTGAGAGGGATTATACATCCACATTATACATTATATATTCATCATTGCTATCATTCTCCCTTCCCCCCCTTTTTCTGTACCCTGATGTGAAGGAGAAAGGACAAAGTGGAGATCCAAGACCTACCTGTATGCTAAGTGCACAGTCCCTCACAGAAGGGCCACGTGGAAGGGATGCTATTTCTGGGGTGCCGTAGAGCATTGTTGAAGCACATAACTACCTCTGCTTTTTTAAAAGTTCCTCCTCCCAGTATTATGGCCTTAGTCTCACCTCCTTCATCTTGCTAGGTCTGCATATGGACATTGCTACTAGTAAGATGCACAAAATCCAAGACAGATAGATATCTCAGTCCATGGTTCTATCCCTTCCTCTAAACGTCAGAGTTGCAGGATTACCATCCACCTTAGTTTCACTTGGCTTGTTGTAGAAGGTTTGTGCAGCATGTCTGCTTAGCACACCATCTTGCTGAAAGTTCTAATCTCATAATTTAAAACCTATTTTGTCTATAAATTAATATTAAGAATTCAGAAGCTATTCTTTATAAAATTATTTTTAAGACGAACTGTCTAATTAATTTTGATCTTAAAAGTTTTAAAATTATAAACAAATATACAAAACTATGCGAATATGCAGCATAAGATCCCTGAAGGGCTGTGCTATTTCAAGAGTGGGAGATCTCTCACGAATTGAGTAGCTGAGAAAAACTTCAAGCAGAAATTGTAACTTAAGTTAATTACTTATTAGAATATTAGAATCTAGACAAAAATGAAGGGGGTGCATTTTTAAGAAGGATACAGAATGAGCGAAGCTAATAGGAAGGTGTTCTGGTAGAAGGCTGATTGAGACTTTTCAGAAGCAAGATGTCGGAAAGGATAGGTTTCCATTAAGGAAAGAGGAGTCAATTCTGTTTCCTGGAATCAGGATCACTTGTGCAAAGTAATAAAAAGCATATTTTACTGTTTGATGAGACTAATTCAAAGGTATTTTCTGAGTCTTAAGGGTGGGGAGAAGGATGGCAGATAGCTTTTATTTGTTTAGAGAACCAGAAAACTATAAAAATACATTATGCTGCTCTTTTTATTAATTTCAAGAAGCTGACAGTAATATTTGAATAGCTTGACTAAAATTGTACAGTATAACTTGTATATAGTATAAAAGTTGCATTTGAACCCCATTGATTGAATGTTAAGTCAAATATTTTTCTTTGCAACATTGTATTTTCTACCTCCTTATCTCATCCATCCACATATCAAATACATTATTCTGAATGTTCTAATAGGAAAGTGTACACAGTGATAAAGCTCATATTTTGGGGTTCATTTTAGATGAAAATTTCTTTGAGCTTTGTAGCCAAGGGAATGAAAACCTTTGAACACAATTATATAATGAATAAGTTTTCTATGTAAATCTACAGTGCCATTTTACATCTTCCAATTGATATGGAAAGGACAGTAAACTGTAAACATTACCCCTCTATAAAAATAGTATAATTGATAATATTATAAACTTTCTATAGCCCTTATTAGATGACACACACAAATAGCAGCATTCACATCCAACATGTGTGAGGGGAAGAGCACAGAATTAGAAATCTTTGGGCTCAAGTTTTCACTGTAGTTCTGAAGTTCTGGATGACTCTTTCTGAGAGTTAGACTTTTTAAACGACAAGTGAGAGTATAATTGCCAAGTATCAAATGTGAAAACATGGTTTGCAAAGTGGAAAAAGTATAATTTTGAAAATGACAAATTCTTCGTAAAGGGGAGATTATGCTTTTTGCATATGTGCAAACTAAATGCAAATATGTACTTAGAGGAAAAATATGACTTGAAAAAAGGAGATGAGTCAGTCTAGGTGCAGTGTACTAGCGATGAAACCCTCTCATATGCTTCCTCCCGCTGACTGTCATTATCCCAATTCTGCCAGACAGATTTGGCTGGACCAGGGGATGTACATTGGAGTTGAAAATGTGGATTTTAGAATAGATAATTTCTTGAGACTACTGGGGACTGGTGACACTTGAGGGGTGGAGGGATGGTGGAGTAGAAAGGGGGAACAAATTTCTCGGATCTACATGTGACCTCCTCTCTGGGGTGTGGACAATAGGGGGTGGGGGGGAAGGAAGTGAGTGAAGTGACACATTATACAGTGTAAGATATGAAGAGGTAATAACAATTTGGAAATTATTGGCAGGAGAAGGGGAGGAGAAGGGGGAGGAGAAGGGGGAAGGGGAAGTAGAAGGGAGAAGGGGAAATATGGGAAATTGGAATTAAAAAAATAAAGAACTAGAGGAAAGAGGGGAAGAGGAGCTTATGCTGGAGGGGTTCAAGTAGATAATGTAGATGAATGTAGCAACATGTATACAAATATGCTTAATACAAATGATATATTTAATGTATTAAATGTATGAGCCCCAATAAAATCTACATTAAAAAAAGCAAATGAAAAAGAAAAATAGCAGACTAAAAATAAAAATAGTGAGTTCTTTAAATAAAATAGGTCACCTAGGGAAGATTCCATACATATTGTGAGGAAAATGAGTAATGAAATTGAAAATTCCCCTTAGTTTCTTCAATGCGGTTACTTTTATGCTTGTTCAACACCTCCAAATGACTTCACAGCAGTACATAATTTCAATTCCCTCATGTAAAGAAAATACTGATGCAATCTCTTGCTGTTTCTCTTGAATTTAAACCTGAGCAGTCTCATCTTGGGAGGGAGGAAGCATTTGATCACTTCATTTGATCAGTTGGTTGAAATGTACTCTTGGTCCAAGCAGAAAAGGTATGAGCTTTCTATGTTTGCATTTCTCTCTCCCACTTGAAAGTGCATGTCTGTTATGGTTCTTCAGGTATTTAGGACATACAAAATAGGGAGCAAATGATTCAGTTATTATTAAATTTATTATGCTATTCTGACTTCAGGTTTGACAGAATGCCAACGTTTATTGTTCTTTATAATTTAGTTGCAATATATTTTATTGATGTTTTGTGCATTCTTAGTGTATGTGCATTTTGTAGCATAGAGTCTAGCAATTCTCAGGTAAACTAGGGTTGACTATGGTTCTCCTGAACTTTCCGTCATTAAAATTTTAATTGCCACCATCTAGGATGTATTAGTCAGATATGCT
Source organism: Nesogale talazaci (assembly GCA_004026705.1). NCBI lineage: Eukaryota > Metazoa > Chordata > Mammalia > Afrosoricida > Tenrecidae > Nesogale > Nesogale talazaci. Next base: position 48,242 of record PVJH01002500.1, on the reverse strand, counting down.
TCATGTATTTTGACTGGAAAATTAAAAGTTAAAATATTTTGGAAGTTGCTGAGCAAAGCTGTAAATTTATCGAGTGGGATTGTTTTTTATGTTCTAAGTAAATGAAAGAGAAGAAGGGACATGTTTCATCCAAACTGATACAACTAGTCCCTTGACTTTCATTTACATATTCAACAGTGTATACAAAAAGTCCAAGCTAATAATAGTGGCTGTTTGGGGGATATACATGGTATCTCCTAAAGGAAAAAGAAATAATGATTTAATTATTTTTTTCATTTAAATATCATCCAGAGCACCTGCAGTTTCTTCTCTGTGGTTTTTTTTTTTTAAACAAAGAATCACATTTTTTATTTACCTAATTAATCTCCACTTACTTTGGGGAAAAATCATTATGAAAGGGACCAGCAAGCATATTGCTCTCTTGCTTGGTCTCGTGCACACTTAAACTGATCTTCCTGAGAAACTGTGCTCTTGCACTCCTGATGCACGGTGACCTTGTTTCTGACTCAATCAGAAGGAAGAGATGAAGAAAATGGAAATGTGTCGGTGAGGGTATGGGTACTTATAGGTGTGATGACTAAAAGGTATTTGAGGATATTTCTACAGCCTTGCAAATTTTCAAAGCATTTCTATTATGATGTCAGTAATATTAATGATCATGATATAACATTAGTACCAGCTATTTCTTCTTACTATTAAGTGCCTAGGATTAGCTAATGCATACAAAAGTGGAGTGAGTGGACACTTCAGTGAATGGCTGAGTTTAACACGAGGTATGTTAGAGATTTAAAGTTCATTTATCTAGTCTTTCCATAAGTTGAGTCTTATAAAACCTCAATTTTAGGAGAAATGAATATGACTAGGAATCAAAATTTAAATACTTCTTTTCTTAGTTAGGCCATAAGAATCCCAGGTCTATCTGACACCTAACTTTACTTTTAAGCATGATTTGCTGTGGTCCCTCCGAATCTGTCATGGGTGTCCATAATTTCAAATCCAATTTCAGAAAAACACCCAAGGCACATTTTATACCGGGAAAATATTAGGAAAATAATTAACATGTGACGTATTAAAAAGAAATGACCTATTTTCCTTCCCAGGTGGCAACAGTAAGTTGGACCATGTACTCAGACAATCAAACTTCAAGCACTGATTTCATCCTGGTGGGACTCTTTGGCTCAACACAGTTTTCAGTCTTCCTCTACAGCCTGTCCTTCATCTTTTTCTTGATGGCCCTGACTGGGAATGCTCTTCTCATAATCCTGATCCTTACAGAACCTCGGCTTCACACCCCTATGTACTTTTTCATTAGCCAGCTCTCTTTCATGGATCTCATGTACATATGTGTGACTCTCCCCAAGATGCTTGTGGACCAGATCACAGGAGATAACACTATCTCCCACCTCGGTTGTGGAATCCAGATGTTCTGCTATCTGACTCTGGCTGGAGCAGAGTTTTTTCTCTTAGCTGCCATGGCCTATGACCGCTATGCTGCCATTTGCAGACCTCTTCATTACCCGCTGCTCATGAACAAGAGCGTCTGCCAGTTGCTGGTAGCAGGATGCTGGTTCCTGGGAACAGTGGATGGCTTATTGCTGACTCCAATTACCATGAGTTTCCCCTTTTGTCACTCTAGGAAAATCATGAACTTCTTCTGTGAAGCCCCGGCCCTGCTGAAGCTCTCTTGTTCTGATATTTCCTTATACAAGACACTCATGTACTTGTGCTGTGTCCTGATGCTCCTCATCCCTGTCTCCATCATCTCTGCCTCCTATGCCCTCATCCTGCACCTCATCCATAGGATGAATTCAGCTGAGGGCCGCAGGAAGGCCTTTGCCACCTGCTCCTCTCACATGGTGGTGGTGCTGCTCTTTTTTGGTGCTTCCATCTATACCTACATGCTTCCCAGTTCCTACCACACAGCCGAGCAGGACATCCTGCTGTCTGCCTTTTACACCATCATCACTCCTGTGCTAAATCCCCTCATTTACAGCCTCCGGAACAAAGATGTCACAGGGGCCCTGAGGAACTTTATGCCATCAGGGGTGAACCTCAGAAAAGCTACACATGTGAAAACCTAGGAATGACAATCTCTCTCCCTGACCTCATTCTTTTTTTCCCTTTCCCTACCTCTAAGCTCATTCAATTATCTAATTATGAGTCCCTATGTGAATCCCTACCAGATCTTCCCTCCATCTCATGCATGTATTATTTCTTCTCTACACTGTGGCCCATCCAGATTTTTCTCTAATATTTCTACCTTAGTATCCTTTTATCTTGGACACAATCAAAATACCTGAGAGTGACATTTGTCTTACCTACTTTCTCAACTCTGTTGCGCATTTAAGTATGAGATTTGCAGAGTAAAAGCTTTGACCCTAAAAATGGATCAGTGGGAAGATTCCTCATCCTAGGCAGAATCCATGGGGGAAATGGGATGTTGTCTCGAAGATTCTAAATCAAAATTCATGTGTGCCATTCACTGCATTTTCATGTCTGCCATTGTATCTTCAGCAAGAGTATCTGAAGCTATACTTAAAAAAATACTGATAGCCAAAAGATCTGGAGTCTTAAAGACCTGAAGTTAAATAAGCAGCCATCTAGCAGAGAAGCAACAAGTCACCGAGGAAGAAGCACGCCAGCCTGTGCAATCATGAGGTGCTTATAGAATCAGGTAACAGGCACCAGAAGACCAGAAACAAAACATATTGTTCAGAATGAGGGGGGCTGGAGCAGAGATCCCAAGCCCTTCTATAGACAATAGCATATCCCCTCACAGAAGGATCACAAGGAAGCCAAGAGTCAACCAGGACACAGCACAACACCAAGGAAGCACACACTATTCCTCTGTTTTTTGAGGCATCCTCAGTCATAACCCCCATCTGCCTTTCAGTTGTGGTGAGACTGGAGCATGGACACTGGCACAGTAAGAATCCAGGTTAGTTAAACCCATCAGGAACAGATATGGGAGTAGTGACACTAGAAGAGGAAGGGGAAGGTGTGGAGAAGAGGAGAGGAAGGAGGAACTGATCACAAGGATGAACCACAGAAACATGGGTGATGCGAGACATCGGGCATTGTAAGATCTGAACACGTTAATAATCAAAGTTTCATGAGGGTGGGAAGGGGGAAGCGATGGAAAAAGGAGGAACTTACAAGAAGGGCTCAAATAGAAAGTAAATATTTAGAAAATGATGATGGCAATATATGTATAAATATGATTGATATCATTGATGTATGAAATAAGAGTCATAAGAGCTCCAATAAAGTGAGTTAAAAATGAAAATGAAAATGTTGATAGCAAGATTCATAAGACAAATACCAACAGTTTCAATATTGTTTGGCTATTAAACTACCTGGACCAAATACCAGCCCACACTATATCTCTAGAATATAAGTAGAAATCCCTAATTTTACATATCATAACGTTATTAAAATGTGGCTGCCTCTTTAGATTCTTTATTCTTAAACTGAAATATGAAAGTTTGAGGGAGGGTGGGATTTATGAACTCTTAATCTCAGCCTTTTTCTTTCTGAAAATGAAATGAATAATGGTTCTAGGTTTGTCATCAGTCTTACTTCTTTTCACGTGCCTCCTGAACATACCCAGGTTTACTGCTGCAAATTGACCAGAGGCATCATGTCATAATTATGTTCACAAACAAAACTATTTATGGATCTGGTGTACCTAGAATGCAAGAAATTGGAAATGAAATGTATTCATTCATATTAATATATAGCAATGTGTCTGTGGTCTCAAAGTTATTAAGGTTGTACCACTTGGCACAGAAGCTTACTTACTGGCAAAAGGAAGAACACAGGTGCTTTCTTATCCACTGTAATTTCAATAAGGTGACATTATATTACACTTGAGCTAAAGACATTTTCTTCTCAACTAATAATTGTTCCTACAGTGTGTACAAGAAATGTGTCTGAATTTGGAAACAATTCCACTTAGATTAAATAAATAACACCTGAAAGAAAAGAGAAACTTGCTTACAGTTAGATAGACCTTATTTTAGATATTAATGCCGATTCATAGTGACCCCTGTGTGTTTCCAAGGCTGTAACTGTTTATGGATGCAGAAGGCCCAGTCCTTTGCCCACAGAGCTACTGATGGCTTTGAACTGTCAACCATGCATATCAAGACCCAACCACTAACCTGACCAAAGGGACATTATAGTTGAAAAACTAATGAAAAAATGTTATGTTTTAATTTAAACCGACTAGATGGTGGTGAGTTTGTGTTTCTTGGTAATTATATTTTATTATTGATATCATTATGCCATCCCCCCCAAAATATGCATTTTTTTCTCCTGCTTGTCAGCCTGGAGGACATTGCTACATAAAACTACAATATTGACTTTAATTTTACCGGATGTTTGGGGGACTGTTAGCAATGATGAGATAAATGAAAGGGAAATGAACTATAAGCTACTCAGCTTTGGATTTAAGTCCGAGATTTTCCACTTAAAATCTGAAATTTCTGAAATATTTTTGAGTTTTCCTAAATTCAGAGAGATTTCTTTATGACATTCTAGATGGAGAAAGAAATACTTTTTATTTAAGTAGAGTACTCTGCACAGAAAGCTCATGCTACTTGTCCACTGTGTTAGTTTCTCTTCCTCTTTTGGATCATTCTACAGTGCTTCCATTTTCAAACATGATTTCCTTATAGTCGTGATGTGTGGAGGGATTCCAGAGCCTGTCTAAGACACTCAGATACTCATCCCAAGTCCTAGATTTGTTATGTAGCAATTCTCATGAACAGATTACTTTCTCTCACTTCATCCTTGTCTTTTTTTTTTAATTACAAAAGTCATATGTACATATGAGGATATGTCAAACAGTGCTGCTACTAAGGTTCCAGCTTATACATGGTCAGGTCTGCTTTTTTTCCCACTGGCAAAATTTATTTTAAGTGTCTGTGATCCAGGAGGGAGTCCTGATAGCATAGGGAATTGGTTACATGTTGGACTGATATGTCAACGCTTAAAATCAACAGTTACTCCAAGGGAGAAACGGATGAGACGTTCTACTTTCATAAGAGTTTCTGTCTCAGAACCCCAACCACAGACAGCACTAATCGGTTCTAGAGGATTTTTGTGCGTTGGGACTGAATCAAGTGATCTCTAAATGACTTTAGACAAGTTTCTCAGTAATGTGCTTGTTTTAGTCTCACTAGACTGCCTTTAAAAACAATCCCAACAAAACGGTAGCTTTTAAGGGGATCTGCTGGGCCAGTGAAATTCAAGACAGAGAAGTAATCTCAGAAGGATATGATTACTCTTTTGGGGTATATGAAAACCCTAATATTGATAAAAATTTGAAAAGAACACAAGGTCATCCTGCATGTTATTAATAGAAATTTTAAGAAAATTGTATTTGTGAGAAGCCATTCAGGAAATTTGAGTGGAGGAATTCCCCCCACCCCTACCCCTGCCCGCCATTATGACAATGCGCCTGATGTGTCTTCCAGGGTAGCAAAGGGCACCTACATATTTTTTACTGAAAAATCTTACCACACCTAACCTGTGGTCTTGATCTTGTACCTCTCCACCCACCCCAAGACTAACTGAAATTCAAAAAACATTTAAGAGTAACACAATTGGAGTCCCTCAAGCATGCCAAAGTCAAAAGTTTGAAGAGATGTAAATCACAGGATACAGAATTCATGGGGGACAGGTTAGAGAGATGGAAACACATCTTCAGTGTTTCACGCACATAGATGGAGTACAGATCCAGAAAGAATACTTTCATTTTTTTGGTTATTTCAGTTTAATATAGGTTCAAAATTATGGCAATACTTTCTGACTTGTCCTCCTAGATAGAAGGAGTCTTGGTTAAGCTCTGGAGAGCCAACAAGTCTGAGGCTGGAATACAAAAACGGCTTTGTGAGACTACACCTGGCAATCTTCTTTTGTAATGACTATAGCCTAAAAACCTCTTGGGGCTTTTCTGTCATACAGAGTGGCTATGAATCAGAATTGATTCCATAGTATCCAACAATAGCTACATTTAAATAACTAATATATTGTCAATGAGAAGTTTTTAATATAGAGGAGAATGCCGAATCAAAAACCTGTTATTGCTAAGAACCTCAAAAGAAGATCCCGTCAAACTTCCTGTCTTCGAATTGATTCCAACTCCCAGGGAGCCTGTTTAACAGGGTAGAGGTGCCCTGTGGGTTTCCAAGCCTGCGAGTCTTCATGGGAGCAGGAAACTCATCTTTCTTCTGGGGAAAAGCTGGTGGTTTCAGACTGCTGACTGTATGGTTAGCAGGCTTATATGTAGCCACTATGCCATCAGGGCTCCTTCTCCGCACCTAGTTATCTATTAAATCCTTTCACTTTTCTCCAGCATGTGAGTGCAGGTTTATTGTTCTTGCTCATGGTTCTGTCCTTAGTATGTCTGTTCTGGTTTATTACTGTGCACTTGAAAAGCAGTTCCCAATACATAACCAGAACCCACGGAGGGCTGGTGGAATGAATAAATGGTTATTTCTGCCCTGATCCCATCTTCTAGTTAGACAGTTCTATCCTAAGTATTGCATTGAAATGAAAGCAGTCTTGGATAAATTTATTTTAGCATTTTCCCCACAGAAAAATTCACCTTGATATAATATTACTAATCAGATCAAAACTCACCTATTTTTTGTGGCTAATGGTGTGTGTGTGTGTGTGTGTGCAACAGTGAAGAAAGCTCACACTTTTACCACAAAGGGCCTATTTGTTAGTGAAGAAAAGGGCACAGTAGACATGAAATCCCAGTGTAAAAGGGCTATAATAAGCCATAGCGATACAGGGGTGAAATATATATCTCAGCAATGATAATAAGAAACTTAATTTGCTCCATAAACATGTAAGAATATTTTAAAAATCTCAGTACTCTCCTGAATTTTATAGAAATGATCTTGTTATCTTGGGTTATGGGTTTATTACCTACTTATGTATACCTAACAGTGTTAGTTGATTTCAGTTTCACATAAATAGATATTATTTTGTATATTACCTTGCAAATTTCTTCTCTTTTAAATTTTAATAGTTTCATTTATATACAAAGCACATACAATACAATTCAACAGTTTCTTGTTATTGTTTGGTGTCATCAAGCTCTTTCTAAACCATAGGCCCCCTATGAACAACAGAAGCAAAAACTGCCTGGTCCTGTTTCATCCTCACAATTGTTTCTATGCTTCCCCGCACCCCCCCCCCCCACCCCGGGCCTTTTTTTACTTCTGAACCTTGTTTCTATGCTTGAGCCAATTGTTGCAGCTACTGGGCTGATCCTTCTTTTTGAGAGCCTTCCTTCTTTTGTTCCTGCTCCTCCACTTTCCCAAAAGCGATTGCTGTTGCTGTAGCAGAGAGTGTTAGCACATTGGCCAGGGGAAGGAATACAGATGGCTATCAAGGCACATGACTGTGTGCATGTTTGACAAACTGCATAAAGAACTTTCAGAAGACAGAGACTGAGCCCCTATGAAACCAGAAAATGGATGTGATTTTAATCCTTTTTCTAAACATACACTCACTATTAAAAAAATCTTTGTCCCTGGTTTTTCATCATTTCTATCTCTCTCGCTTGTACAGCTCTTCAACTTTCTCACCACCCTCAGGATCACTGTATTTGTCTGGATTGACTTAAACAAATCCATAGACACTCATGCATATATAAGAAAAGGTTTTATATAGAAGAGCATTTGCATATTAAGAAAACATTCCAATCTAGACCAGATCGGGTCGGTAAGTCCAATATTAGCCCCTACGTCCAAAATCAGTCTATAAATTCTGTTTCAGACTCATGCAACACATGCAATGGCACTGAAAGCAGGGAGATGACAGGCCAATTGGGAGGAAGCCTTGTGGTTTCCAGTGATCATGAAAGCTTCTCAGTGCTGGCGTGGGTCCCCATGTGGCTCCCCTGTCTCCAACAGTAAAGCTCCATGTGCCTTCTCAACAGGAATGTCTTGCACGAAGAGTGTGGGTCTGGCATCTAGTGAGCTATTTCTCTGCATAGCACCTCCAAATGAGGTCATCAGTATAGCTCCATGTGCCTTCTCAACAGGAATGTCTCGCAGGAAGAGTGTGGGTCTGGCATCTAGTGAGCTATTTCTCTCCATAGCCCCTCCAAATGAGGTCATCAGGCTGCAACCCGATTGACAGGCTCTTAATAGTCTCAAGGTGACAGCAGATTCTGTAACTACCACAATCACAGATCTGGCAGTTTCTCAAATATGTCAAGTGAATTTTTGTCTCAGGGTCATTTCCCTTTTTGTTTTTAACCCAAATTGTCAATGTTTCATTCATGACTTTAATGAAACTCTACTTTCTTAATGAAAGAGTTTTTGTAGATAATGTGATCCTGAAATCTACGCTGCTCACATATCAAATATCAGGGTTACACCTGGTGAACAGGCTGGAACAGGGACTCCTGACTAAGGCAAACTAGGAAGAAAGACTAGGCAATGTATTCCAGAAATTAGTGATTGAAAACCATATGGATCACAAAAGAATATTTGCTCAATATTAGACTCCTTGTTGGATGAGAGGAGCCCTTTTGGTATAACGGTTTACAATTAGTGTCTTTAACACCAAGGGAAACAGGGCAAAGCAGTAGATATTCATATCCTGGGACATAATAACAGTTATGAATATATTGTGTGATTGAATAGTATCTTGGTTCTGTTGTATCTGTGGTCACCATAAAACAGAGACAACTTGAAGCAAATAGCAAAAACAATGTTAACCTGTCTAAAAAAGATTACCTCAGATTTTTCTATTTCTTGCTGATATTATTTTGATATATTGTAGATATTAATGATTAATATTATACATATTTGGTATATATTCACTAGATAGCTAATTTTAAAAGCTTATATCAATCAGATTTTATTAAAATAATTTCTATTTCAGCCTCAGTAATAATTTAGAAATTATAAAAGGGCCATAATTATTCAATACTAAAAGAGGATTATAAATGCAATATAGTTAATTTGTAGAATTTTTTTTAATTTGTAGAATTTTAAGCTTGCTACATGGATGGTGTTCAGTTACAAAAAAATGCTAGACATTTCAAAGATTTTTGTCAATTTGATAATGAAAATACACCCTCTAGACTAACGTCATTATGAAAATTCATATATTTGAAGACTTTTAACACAGAAGGAATATCATCAAAATACTCATAAAATATTTTAACAAATTAATGTGATATTAGAAACCCTCATTAATTTATACCAAGAAATCTGGAAGATAGCTGACTTCCTAGCTAACTCCCTCCATGAAATCCATATTTGTACCCATTCTCAAAAAATTTCCCAAGAAGTGAAAATTTCCAAAATGACACTAATATCAAATGCAATTATTTTTTTTCTGAAGATAAATCAAAACTGTTTTTTAACAGTACATGGACACACACTTCAGTTTTCTGAAATGTAAGGCAGATTCAAAAGAAGAGATGGAAGGTGAGAATTTGCTGCTGGCAAAAGTGGATCTTGGTTAAAAACAGAGAATACCAGAGCATGGTTGCTTACCTGTGTTTTATTGACTCCATAAATTGTGTGGACCATGATAACATTGGATAACATATGGATAATATTGTGAAGATTTGGAATACTTGAACACTTAATTGTGCTCTAGGGCAACCTGTACATAGAGTTTGTCCTCCAAAAGAAACAATGAGATACTGAATAGTTTAAAATCAGGAATGGTGTGCTTCAGGCTCATTAATAACATGTAATTTTCCTATGGCACAGCTTTGTTCCCAGACAATGAAGAAGACTTCTTGATGAAAATAGAAGTCCATAACATTTAGTATGAATTACAACTCAGTATAAATAAAAACAAAACTTACGTAAAAGTAAGCCAGTAGAGAAGATCACTATGGATGGAATGAAGCTTGAAGTTGTCAAGTGCTTTACATTACTTGCTGTGGCAGTCATATGCTTATGTTAATTTTATAATTGAAATGTAGGGGTGGAGTCTGGCCTGTTAATCAGGAGAAAACCATTGAGTAGCTGATGAGGCCTCTGTGTGGGCATGGCTTTCCCCTGAGATTCCTGGGAAATCTTGCAGTATTTCCCTTGTGAAAATGAGAAGCTATCTTCCCCAGTTGTTGGGAGTTAGTTTCAGAGACGATTAATCACAGAAAAGACAAGATGCAGCCTCTGAGAAGTTGGAGGAGCCAGTGGAGAGACCACGTGGCTTTGCCCTGATGAAGACAGACCTCTGAGGCTGGAGCGGCATGCTGTTGATGGACCTGAGCCCTGGAAGCAAGGAGCCATGGGGAGACCCCTGCCAGAGCCAGAATTCTGCACCCACTGACCTGTGACTTCTTGAGTTGGAAGCAGACATTATAGACTGATTGTGGGCATATGGGTTAACATTGGACTTATGATTTTGCACTGGACTGGATTGGGATGCCTTCTTAGTGTCACATTTCTTTTGTATATAAACCCTTTCCTTATATCTATATGCGTGTCTCTGAAATTTGTTCCTCTAGTCTACCCGGACTAACACACTTGCAGTCACAATTAATGTTCATGAAAGTGGCACAAAATCAAAAGATGTAATAATTGCAGCCGGTCAATCTCCTGCAAAGACCTATGTAAAATGTTACAGAGTCAATATTTGTATTTTGAGAACTAAAGTGTGTGAGACCTAAGCAACTGTACTCTTATTCTCTTCATAAATATGAGAAAACTGAACAATGTGTAGACAGAGAAGAGTTGCACATTGGTGATGCTGGAAAGGAACACTGGAAGTACCACAGGCTATCAGAAGAACAAAAATCCTCTCTTGGAGGAAACAGCCAGAATATTCCATGAGAAGCAAGCCCAGCATGACTCCCTTTCATGTAGTTTGGATATGCTTTCAGGAGGGAACAGTGTCTGGACAAGGACATCACACTGGGTAACTTACAGGGTCAGGAAAAAAGAGGAAGGTCCTTGTTGAGATGGATTCTCACAGTGGCTGCAGCAATAGTCTGACACATGACAAGAATTGTGGAAATGGCAAAGTATCAAACCATATTTGCATTACACACAGGGTCACTGCGAATTGAAACTAATTCCACAGTGGTTAACTGTAGCAGCAACCACACATTTGCTTTTATTTTTTTTATCAGTTTATGAGCACAAATTTTCTGCTCCCGACACTGAGTTCATAAAATGTGTATATTTTCACCTTAATACTAGAGAAATATGAGAGCTGTATAATTCAAAGTTCTTTTTTAGTCAGAAAATGCTGACTTCCAGCATGCTGTGTCTTGTTTTACCTATTAACCTCATATTGGATATCTTTTTTGTTCAGGGCTTGAACATTGAATTCTGTTCTACAGGAAGGATATGTTTTGTTTAAAAATTGCCCAATAATGGGAACATGATACACTTGCTGAATTTTGAAGACTATTTTTAAAAATAAATGCTTTACACATATACTTCTTTATAAATATCGCAATAGGGCGGAGCTGGAATAGCTCAGTTGGGAGAGCGTTAGACTGATGATCCAAAGGTCCCTGGTTCGATCCCGGGTTTTGGCAAAATGAAGCTTCAAACCATTGAAATATAAATATAGGAATAATAATATAACTGCTGAACCATATCTTCTCACAGGTGCAATGTTGGCACAAAAAAAGGTAACTACCACAGATGGCAAGAAATCATCTCACGTACGTTATACATGTTGTAGGAGAGCGTAGTCCCTAGAGAAGAACACCATGATTAGTAAAGCAGAGGGGCAGTGAAAAAGAAGAAAGCCCTCAAGGAGAGAGACTGGCACAGTGGCTGCCTCACGTAAAGGTGCAATTGTGAGGGTGAGGCAGGACTAGGCAGCGTTGTCCACAAGGTCTCTCTGGGTTGAAACCAACTTGATTGCACCTAACAGCAACAGCATGCAAATATAAATAGCTCAAGGGTAAAGTGTCAGGCAGAAGCGAGAGTTAGCAGAGAGCTGGTGAAAACACTCCAAGGACCCAGAGAGGCCAGTCTCCACGACCCGCTCCTCCTCCCCCTCCTCCCCTCTGGTGGCCTACAGGCCCAGGGGCAGAAGACTAACCATTGCAGATAACTTTGAATGCTGTTGCTTAGTTCTGGACCTGCAGACCCTAAAGATAGAGTAGAAAATTACCCAGCAACTCCTTCCCCTCAGACCCGGCTATAAAACTCTCCACCTCTCACCTGGACAGTGGGACTTCTCGAGACCCCAACTGTGGGACCGGGGATCAGGATGTACCTATCCCTTTCTCGGCTCTCCTTTCCCTCCCCGGAGCTCTGGAACAAGTCTCTGCATCTGTTTTCTATCTTTTCTCTCTCACTCTCTTTCTTTCATCTTTCTTTCCATCACCAAATCAACCTCACATGAAGAGGAATATTGCGAAGCCCATTATAATGCCAACACAGTATCCCAAATGGCCAAGTGACAAAAACCATGCTCATCAGAAATTTGATCAGGGGCCGGCTCCATTGTCTTCTTGGCTAGAAAATTCTGTGAGGATACAGTACACACTGGTTTAGCTAAGTCTATTACTCCTCCTCCACCATTGGGCATGTAAAGTCTCCTGAACATACATGGAATTGATAAGCATAACCCTCGCACAAGACTCATTGCCATTAAGCTGCTTCTGACTCACAGCGTTCCTATGGAACTGGGTAGTTTGCAATGGAAAGTCTCATGCTTTTCCTGAAGAGCTGTGAGTAGCTTTGAACTGCTGACCTTTCTCCCACTACATCACCAGAGGATAGATCTCTAGGATTGCAAGAGATTAAACAATACCCAAACGAGTCTCAATTATCAGAGAAAGGCTAGTTACATCTATAATACCTAAGATATTACCTGCGAGGTTTAAATTAATTTTATCTGTCTTAACGCTCTTGTATGAAGCAGAATTAAGATGTTTAAGACCATAAGGATTTATAGAAGAAAACAAATGTTAGTCTGTCACCTTGTGTCACAATTCTTCTTTATAATTTCCCAGAAGGAACACCTCTCTTGAATAATGCATATCCTCTATTAGTGGGTGCCATTGCGGGGTCTAGTCCTTCACCATCTCCTTTTCCTTCCTTGTTTGCTTCCATGTGGGCACAGAAGGCTGGCTCCTCTTCCCAATCTGGAGGGCTAGTGTTGCCTTCTGGAATACATACTTCTAGGTAGAGGGTCTTCTAGGTTTGGCTCTACTTGCGTCGGCTCTGTAGACCACTGTTCATGAGTTGCTACAGATGGTTACATTGCTCTAAAGCAGCGCTTCTTAACTTGTGGTTTTTCCCACCATCATTCTCATGCTTCATTTGACTTTCAGAAATTTCTGTCTGTTACATTACTCTTGTTCAATTCCTATTAGGCCTCATACAACCACCTTGCCACTGATTTTGGATCACTTGTTATTCCTTTGTCCCAGGGATGATCAACACCATCTCCTTTTCCCCACCTCCCCACTTCCCATGTCCCCCTATAACCATCAGTCCTGTTGTTTCCTCCTCCAGACTGTTCATCCAGACTATCTTACCTAGATAGATTTGCAGAGATAATGATATGTGCAAAAAAAAAAAAAACTCAGGGCATCGCAAGATGAAGCAACAAAAGAAACCAAAAGGATGACAACAATAAAAACACCATTGTTCAGAAAAAATATATAAATAGGTAAAAAAAATAATAATAACAAAAGAGAAAACTGTAAATAGTTCAAAGTCTGGTTGTTGACCTCCAAGAGTGTTTCCAGTTGAATCAGATGGGGTTCCACATCCTGGACCCAAAGTGTATACTTGGCACTACCTCAGGAACTCCATGCTCTGTCCTTTCTGCAGCTCTGCTGCACAATATTGCCTCGGTGTGGTGAGGTCAGACCAGGTGCATTCCCAACCCTGTATCTCCAGTGCTATACCTGTAGGACCTTGGATCAGCAAGGGACACCATATTTCATAGTGGGGCTGACCATATGGTCCTCTCTGTGGAATGGCCGTTTTGAGTGGGGAGATCTTTCTCAAGACTCGATGGGCCAGGATGCACTCCACTTTCTCTTCCTCCCTCTTCATTTGCTCTCATGTGCTCTGGTCAGACATGCCCCTCTCCCTGCACTGCAGCCTCGGTGCTGACCTCCAAACAAACTCTCCTTGGGGTAGGAGCAGTTGTCCATGTAATTGGGATTGGGGTTGGGCTCTTGGACCTCTCCACTGGGGCTCTTGGACCCCTCCTGGGTCCATGCCGTCATGCTGCAGTCACATCCCGGAACACTGAATTTGAGTTTGGTTCCTCTTTCCCTGTGGAGATATCAACAATACACTCACTCCCTTCAGTGAGTTAGTGCCCCATCCCCCCATTACACATCACCATCTCCCCCTCTCCTCCTCAGTTGGCTACCATATGTCACCCTGGATTTGGTCTGGCCCCTGCCATTCTACCTGGGCCTCAACCCAGGAATTTCTATATACAGTAGCCTTCCCCCATCCCCCTTTTATGCTCATTTTGCAATATTTTACCTCAGTGGACTTACGCTATACTTTTCTTTTTGCACTTGACTTACTTCACTTAGCATAATTTCTTCCAGTTCTTCCCATGTGGTGATACGCTTCATGTGCTCTTTACTATTTTTTGTGATGCATGGTTCTCTCTTGTGTGTGTGTATGTGTGTGTGTGTGTGTACCACAGTTTTTTTAATCCATTCATCAGCTGATGGAAATATGGGTTATTTCCAACTCCTTGCAATTGTGAACTCTGATTCAACGAACAATGGAGCACAAATGAATGGCCGTGGTTTGTTTCTTGTCTCTTCTGGGTATGTCTGCAGTAGGGGGATTGCTGGGTCCTATGGTTACTCAATTTCCGTCTGTTTTAGATATTGTCAAATCGACTTCCATAGTGGCTGTACATACCTACAGGTCCACCAGCAGTGGAAGAGAGTTCCTGTCTCCCCAAAGCCCGTCCAACACAAGCTGTTTTCTGATTTTTTTGAATTGGGCTATCTTTGAACTTATTAGGTGGTGTCTTGTTGTTTTGATCTGCATTTCTCTTATGGCTAGTGATTGGGAATATTTTCTCATATGTTTATTGGCCAGTTGTATTTCTATCTCTGTGAAACTTCTGTTCGGGTACTTTGCCTGCCTCCTCAGTGGGCAGTTAGTTTTATTGTTTTGGGAAGCTATCAGGATATTGTAGACTTTACTAATAAGGCCTTTATTTGATTTGTCAATGTTAAAGATGTTTTCCCAGTCTGTGGGCTCTCTTATTACTCTCTTGGTGAATTCTTTTGAGGTACAGAGGTGTTTTATCTTCATTATATCCTACTTGTTTATTTGTGCCTCCTCTGTGTTTATATCCTTCCCTATTTTTGATAGCCTATGTAATCCCTGTGCCAAACTTCTCAGGTTGGTCCCAATCCCCCTCGTTGATAGCCCAATTAGTTTGGAGTTTTACCTTGAAGTCTGTGATCCATCTTGAGTTATTCTAGTGCATGGAGTGAGATAAAGATCTTGCTTCATTTTTTGACAGGTAGATATCTATTTTTTCCAGCACCACTTGTTGAAGAGGCTATCGGCTTCCTGTTTGATATTTTGGGGACCTTCATCAAAGATCGATTGTCTATATGCTGAGGCATATGTTTCTGGGTTTTCAGTTCTTTTCCATTGGTCTATCTATCGTTACACCAATACCACATTGTTTTGACCACTGTGGCTGTATAATATGTGCTAAAATCAGGCAAATAAAGTCCTCCCACTGTGTCCTTCTTTTTGAGGAGTTCTATACTAACTCTGGGCTTTTTCCCTTTCCATATGAAGTTGGTAATCATTTTTCCATTTCTTTGAAGAAAGATGAGGGTAACTGCATAGGAATTGCATTAAACTTATATAGCGCTTTGGGTAGAACTGATATCTTTACTATATTGAGTCTTCTGATCCATGAGCCTGGGATATTCTTCCCCTTTTCAAGGTCACTCTCAATTTCTTGTAGTAGTGTTCTGAAGTTTTCATTACATAGATCTTTTGTTCTTTTAGTCAGGTATATCCCTAGATATTTTAATTTGTGCTTGGCCATTGTGAAAAGTACCACCTTTTAAATCTCCTCTTCTGTGGACTTATCCAATGCGTAGAAGAGTCCAAAAGACTTCTGTTTGTTTATCCTGTATCCTGCCACTCTGTCATACTCCTCTATTGCTTCCAGTACTCCCCTTGTGGAGCTTTTGAAATTGTTAATATATAAAATCATATCATCTGCAAATAATGATAGTTTCACCTCTTCCTTCCCCAGGCAAATACCTTGGTTGTCTTTTCTTCACCTTATGCTGTTAGCTAAAACCTCCAGTATGGTATTAAGTAAGAGTGGGGACAAGAGGAATCCTTGTCTGGTCGCCTTTTACAGTGGTATTGTGTTCATCTTTTCTGCATTGACTACCATGGTGGCTGTTGGTTTTCCATATGTAGTTTGCATTGTCTTGAAGAACTTTCCTTCCATTCCTGTCTTCTCGAGTGTCTTCTCTTAAATAGGAATTGGTGTTGGATGTTGTCTTTTTCTGCATCTATTGATATTATCATGTGAGTCTTATAGGTTTTCATGTCAATATGGCAAATGATACTAATGGTCTTTCATATGTTGAACCATGCCTGCATCACTGGTATGACTCCTAATTGTTCATAATGAATTATTTGTTGTACATGTTTTTGTATTCTGTTGGCTAATATTTTTTGAAAGATTTTTGCATTGACATTCATTATGGAAATTGGTCTGTAGTTCTCAATTCCTTGGATCTTTGCCTGGTTTAGGTACCAGAGTTATATTAGTTTCATAGACGGAATTGGGGAGTTTTCCATCTTTTTCTATGTTCTGGAAGAGTTTGCGTAGGATTGGTGTCAGTTCTTTCCCAAATGCTTGATAGAATTCTCCAGTGAATCCATCTGATCCAGCGGAATTTTTTTGTTGGTTATCTCTTGTTAACCTTGTCTATTTCTCCTGTTGTTTGCTGATATTTGTTGATGTCCCTAACAGATAGTCTAGTGAGGGGAGTGTCTTTCCAAGAGTTTTTCCATGTCTTTCAAGTTGTTGAAGTCATTAGAGTATGGTCCTTCACAGTACTGTGTAATTAAACTTTTGATTTCACTATAGTCTGTTGTAATGTTCCCACTTTTATCCCTCATCCTTGCTATTAAAATGTGTTCCTTCTTTTTTTTGGTTAAATTCATGAGAGGTTTGTTGATTCAATTAATCCTTTCAAAGAAGCAATGTTTAGCTTCATTGAATTTTTCCATCAATTTCTTATTTTCCCTCTCCTGAATCTCAGATTTAATTTTTAAATTTCTTTTCTTTTGCTATTAGTTGGATGTTCTTGTTGATTCTGCTCTTGTTGCTGCAGGTTTTGTGACAGTGAATCAGTTATAAGTCTCTCTTTTTTATGTTTGCAGGTAATGCTATAAAGCTTCCTCTGATGACTGTTCTGTCTGTGTCCCATAGGTTATTGTATGTCATTTTCTCATTCTTATTAGTTTCTAGAAATTTCCTAATTTCATCTCTGATCTGGGCCAGTACACTCTCCTTTTGCAATAGGGAATTATTCATCCTCCAATTGTTTACACTTCTTTTATTTATCTTCCTTTTGGTGATTTCCACTCTTATGGCACAGCAGTCAGAGAGAGAGATCTGTATGATATCAATGAACTTAAATTTACGTATATTCAACTTATGCCCTAATATGTGGTCTATATTTGAATATGTGCCCGGTAGGCTTTAAAAGAATGTGAATTTTTATTTGGATGGCGAGCTCTGTAGATATCTCTCAGATCCAATTATCTAACTGTAGTGTTTATATTTTTAGCCTACTTGTTGAGTTTCTTTCCTATTGATTTTCTTTCTCACAGAGCGGTGTATTGAAGTCACCTACTATAATTGCAGAGGCTGTGGTTTCTTTTTTCATCTTTTGAAACATTTGATTGACATATTCTGCTGGATGTTTATTAGGAGCGTAAATGTTTACATTACTTAGTGGTTATTTTTGGATCATTCCCTTGAGGATTACATCGTGTACCTCCTTGTCTCTTTATGGTTTGCACTTTCAGGTCAATTTTATCAGAGATTAGTATTGTTCACCTGATTTTTTTGAATTGCTCTTTGTCTGGTATATATTTCTCCAGTCTTTGATTCTCAACATATTTTTTTCTGTGATCTTAAGATATGTCTCTTTTGGCAACAGATTGAGGGGTTGTGTTTTTTAAGTCATATGTTAATCTCTGACTCTTAAGGCCTGAGTTCATCCCATTGATATTAGGGTTATTATTTCTCTTTGTGTTCTTTGTGTTGTCATTTTATTGTTCTTATGTTGGGTGTTTTCCTACCTCCGTGGATTGTGTGCATGTGTGTTTGTGGGTCATTCTTGCTTTCCTTCCATCACTGAGCCAGAGTTATCCTAAGGATTGTTTTCCCTTTAATGGTCTCTGGGTAGAATTTTTCTTTGTGGTGGTCTCTTTACACTTGATATTAGCCAAAAAGCCGAGAAGGGATGTGATGGTGTCTTGTATGTGCTTGGTGATAGTTGCTCTTCTGCCCCCACTGAGTCTGTGAGAATCTCTTGCAAGGCTGGATTATTTATAGCATATTCTTTGATATTTTCCTTGTCTGGGAACACTCTCACTTCTCCATCAATTTTGATAGATAATTTGGCTGGGTAGCATATTCTTGAATTTGTGTGGTTTTTCTGCAATTTTTAAAACAAGCTGCTTCACTCTCTCCTCTTCTTCATAGTTTCCATTGATAATTTCCATTGATAGGTCTGAGCATATTCTTATCTGCTTGCCTTTATATGTGATTGCCAGTTTTTCCCTAGCTTCTCTCATAATTCTTTCCTTTCCTCGTAATTCGATAGTTTAACAATTATATGTCTTGGTTTTTTACCTCCAAATATTCCATGGCTATTTTTGGATGTTGGTTTCTTTGAAGCACTTCCTCTGGTAGACCGACAATTCTATTGCTGTTTCTTTTTATAGCACCAGACAAAGTTCTGAGGTTTTTTTCCGGCTTCTCTGATAGACTTGTTAGACTTTTTCTCATGTTTATTAATTTCCATTTGCGAGTCCTCTAGGTCACCGGTGCAGTTCTCTGCCTCCTCCATTCTCTGGGCGAAGGCTGAAAGTCTACTATTAGCTTTTGTTATCTCACCCCTAGGCTCTTGTATTTCCCTTTGGTGTGTGGCCTTTATTTTATTTATTGATTCTTCCTTTTTCTGTAGTGCTTCACTCTGGACCTGTATACATCTTAGCAACATTCTGAAGATTTCTTTCTGTGGTTGATCAATATCCGCATTTTCTATGACTGCCACTAGTTCCAGCCTGTTATCTTGTATTGGATTTGGTTTTTCTCTTCTTGTTGACACTGTGGAAGAAGCTTGCTCTTTTTTGTTCCATTTATTGGAACTAGGTGTCATTTCCCCTGGTGTCTCAGAGCCCTAAACTCTCTCTTTTGGAGGCTGGTATTGGATTTTCTGTAGGCTGCCTTTTTCCCACTGCCTGAAGAGGTTGTGTTTCCCCTTCTTCCTGCGGTGGTTCCCTTCTGGCTTTCTTCTTTGCTTTGTGCTACAGCTTCCCTCAGGTATCCCTAGGATCTGTTTGTAGCTGTTTGTGGGTCTGATGGAAAGTGTTGACTGAGTGCAGGGGGGCGGGGTTAGGAGATGAGTTGGGGATTGGGTGATATGTCCCTGACTAAGGGCACTTCCCACAGGTAGGCGGGTGAGAGATGAGGCCTGACACTGGAGTGCAGATTGATCACTACCTCAGTGCACAGAGTGGAAGGCAGGATTGAGCTGGGAGATGGGAAAATGCCTTAGGCTAACTCTCAAATAATGGGTCCTTACTCCACAGCTACAGCAGGATCTGCCATACTTGCGTCTGCTGCCTGGTAGGTTCTAAGCATAGTGGTTGTAATGTATGGGAACCTATGCATATGTGTGGGGTTTGGGTGCAGGAGCCTGGAAGGGAGGGGGCTTGCTGACACTGAGCACAAGTGAGGGCAGGGCAAAAAACCTCTGGCTGCCTTATGGCACCTGGACGCGGGCTTCCTGAGTGGGGGAGTTGCTGCTTGGCTGCTCTGCACCTAACAAGGCTCTTTGGGCATGGATTTTATTGTCTGTTTTCAGCATAATTCAGCTTTCTGTGTGACAAGGCAGCTAACAGAAGAATTATTTCATAGAGTAAGGTGGGATATCTACATTTTTTGGTTGAAAAGACTCAGATTTAGGTATTTGCAACATTTGGCAATTGTAATTATATGGTTTCTAAGAAGTGTACTAGAGTCTGTCTTCACATATTAAAAGGAAAAAAGTTCAACCAGATTGATGCATTAAGTTTGATTTTATTATAAATACATAGGTCCTCTCATCATTTGGATTTTTGTTCCTTACCCAAACTGTTAAACCAAAGGTAGACTCATTAGCTTGGCTGAATATAACCTCTGCTTGGCATAATGAAGATGTGATTTCTTCAACAGCACACTTTGTTCACTTAATAATGCCAGGAATGGGGATTTCATGGCTGCACACTGAGCTGCTAACCAAAGACCAGCAGTTCAAAGCCACCAATTGCTCTGTGAGAGAAAATGGTGTTAGCTACTTCTGAAAATATTTGATGTCTCAGAAACCCAAATAGGGGTTTCTATTCTGTACTATAGACTCACTGTGACTTGAGATAGACTCGATGACAGTTTTACAAAAGTCAGCAAACCTAACTGTGGAATCTGAAATGTAATCAGAACTGATTCCATCTACAGCTCTGGCTACTTGGGTTTAACCATGTTTTGTTTTACAATTTCGATGCTTATTAGCAATAATTTGCTAATACTTTTTGCTCAGTTTCCCGTGAGTGTACTTTAATCCGAACCAACACTCCTAATAATATTTTCTTTCCCATTTTCAGGAGTAGGGTACATTTCACTTACTGAGAAAGCAACATGTTAAGGTTTTCAATTGTTGTGTTAGGTACCATTGAATTCATATTTGACTCATAACAATTTCATAGGAGAGTAGAACTATACCATAAGCTATAATATTTGTGAAAGCAGATTACCAGGTCTTTCCCCCATGGAATTATTGAGTGAATGTGAAAGTTAGCTTTTCAATTAGTACCTAAGTAGTTAACCATTTGTTTCAGGATTCAATCTGGATACCTCATGCGAAGAATCACTGTGCATTTTTTTCTGTCTAAACTGGGATATTTTGAGATTGAAAGAAAGTGATAACTATGTGAGACATCACCCCTGACAACAGACAGTCTCCTTTGCCCTAGATCAATGTTTATCTGCTTATAACCAATAATAGTCCTCTACAAAGCTATGCCTGACTCACTTATCATGTATTTGGGTGAATAAATCTGTTGCATTTTCTGTGGGGTCTAGAGTTATTTTAATTTAGATATATGAGGCCATGAACCCACTCCATTATGTCCAAGTGGTCTATATTCTTCAAGATTTTAATCTTCTTGATAGTGTTAATCTCTCTCATTCTCTTCAGGCCCAACTCCTTCCAATTTACTGTGATATTTTTGTATGTGAATGTGATGGGGAAGGACAGTTTCAAGATCTTCCTCTCTGGATAGCAAAATTTTCTCCATGATCATCGTACAAATAAAGAAATGGGATCAGACCTGGAAAAGTTGCCAGAGTATACTATGAAAATTAAATTGGGGTTATGTGCCAGAATTGTTTTTATTTCACTCAAAACAAAATATAGATCAAGAAGTAGTGTGCACATACATCAAGTATTCTACTAGACAACATCAGGAAAGGTATATGTCAGGCAGGTCTATATCAGCTCACCATACTTATTCATACAGTCCAGCATGGGTGAGAGCAGGTGTCCCAGACACACAGAATCTAGGAGGAGGAGTCCACTTTCTGCTCTACAAGTTGATTAAATCCTGTAATAACCAAATAATCTCCTACAGACATAGTAGTGACGCCTCAGACTGTTAACAAAAAGGTCAGTGAAACATGGGGAATTCAGGACAAATGATCCCCTCAGGACCAGTGGTGTGAGTGGTGATACCAGTAAGATGGAGGGAAGGTGCAGTGGAAGGTGGGATCTACATATAACCTCCTTCCTGGGGTACGGACAACAGAGATGTGGGTAAAGGGACACATGGGACAGTGTATGGTATGACAAAATAGTGGTAATTTGTAAATTATTAAGGGTTAGTCGGGGAGGGGTAATGGGAAAGGAGGGGAAATATTGGGAGCTGATACTGGGGGCCTAAGTGGAAGGAGGATGTTTTGAGAATGATGATGGCAAAAAATGTGTAAATATAGACTGCATACAATTGATGTATGTACTGATCATGAACAGAGTTGGATGAACCCCCAATAAAATGAATTTTTTTAAAAAGGTCAGCAGTTCAAAACCAGACTAGGCTTTCTACTCCCCTAAAAAAGTTACAGTTTTGGGAACCCATAGAGATAGTCCTACATAGTCTACTGGGTCGTTAAGAGCCAGAATCTACTCAATGGACATTACCTTTAGAGTTTTTGTCTTGTGATCACCAAATGGAAACTGCCATTCTAGTGGTTACAGACTGAAACTGCTGCTTTTGACAACCCACTTATCTTGAACTTGTCACAAACCACCAAACTCATGTCCTTGAGTGGTGTCAATGCCAATTCACTACACCTTCACAAGCCTGCTGCCATCATCATTCTCAAAACATTTGCTTTCTATTTGAACCCTTGATATCAGCTCTTCATCTTTTCCCCTACCTCTCCACTCTCTCTCTTCCCTTGTGAACTCTTCATAATTTATAAATTATTATTATCTTGTCATATCTTACACTGCCTGACATCTCCCCTTGTGTACTCATCCGCTGTCCATCCTTCAAATAGGTGGCTATGTGCAGATCCTTATAATAGGTTCCCTCTTTCCTCCACCCTTCTGGTATCTCCACTCTTACTACTGGTCCTGAGGGGTTTATCTGTCCTGGATTCCCTGTATTGCCAGTTCCCTTCTGTATCATGATATCTTTTCCAGTCTAGCTGGATTTGTAAGGTAGAATTGGAATCATGATAATTGGGGGGAGGAAGCCTTTAGGAGCTAGAGGAAAGTTGCATTTTTAATTTTTTTGGGGGGGCATCACTGCCCTCTGGTGGTGGGAGCAGGAGGCCCAGCCTTGCTGCTGGATTTGAACCTCCAACCCAGTGGGCCATAGTCCCACGCACAACCACTACGCCACCAGAGCTCAGCCCGAAAGTTGTATGTTTTATCATTACTTCACTGCATTCCAACTGGCCTGTCTCCTCCCTGCAACCCTTATGTAAGGGGACATCCAATTTCCCACAAATGGGCCTTGGATCCCCACCCTGCACACTCCCTCATTTGTAGTGTTGTGATTCTTGTCTCTTGATGCTTGATATCTGCTCCCTTCGACCCCTCGTGATCACACAGACTGGTGTGCTTCTTCCCTGTGGGCTTTGCTGCTGCTGTGCTAGATGGTCGCTTGTTTATCTTGAAGCCTTTAAGATTCCAGATGCTTTATCATTTGGTAGCTGGACACCATAAGCTTTTGGTCTCTTTACTGCTGCTTCCATGAACACAAATTGTGGATACAAGCAAGGCAAAATCCTTGGCAGCTTCATAGTGCTCTCTCTTTATCCTGATGCTACCTATTGGTGCAGATGTGAGGATTTGGGTCTACCTTACCTTGAGTTGTCATCCACACTGAAGGCTGAAATCTTTGATCTTCATCAGCAAGTGCTTCAAGTGCTCCTCACTTTCAGAAAGCAAGCTGTTTCACAGGCTGTTAGTACGCCTGACTCCAATCTTATTGATGCATTCTTCTTCATATAATCCAATTTCTCTGGGATTTGCTCAATATACAGACTGAATAAATATGGTGAGAGGGGATAACTTTCCTTCTTTAAAACTGCACAATATTCCCTTATTCTGTTCCCACAAATGCATCTTAATTCATATACAATTTCCTCATGAGCACAATGAAATGTTCTGGAACTCTGTATCAGGTTGATTGTGTTGCTTAGTTCTTCTGTATGTTTATTGATATTTTCTCTTTCTAACATTTCATTGTATGTAAGTGATAAATTAAAGTTTCCAGCTAGGATTGTATTAGGGTCTATTTGTCTCTTCATTGTATAAGTTTGATTAATGTATTCAGAAAGCCTTTAACTAGATGAATTAATGTTTACTATGGATATGTCTTCTTGTTCAAATATGCTTTTCCACTTTAGATAATGGCCTCTTTGTCTCTAATTGTGTTAGTCTGGGTGGACGAGAGGAACAAATTCATACACACTCCTATATGTACAAGAAAGATCTTGAAATACAAGAGCAATTGAATATTGAGAAAACATTCCAGCCCAGTCCAGATCAAGTTGTTAAGTCCAGTTTTAATGCAATTTGAAGGTACCAATCTCTAAAATGCTGTTCAGACTCATGAAATACATGCAATGATGTTGACTGTAGAACAATCACAGTCAAGTGCGTGGAAAGTCTCGTGGATCCAGTGGCAGATTGAACATCTGAGTGCTGGCGTGGGTCTCCACACGACTGGTCTGAGGCTCTGGCTGCCATCAGTGTGCCTTCATGTGACTTGTCAATTGAAATGACTCCCAGGGAATGAGCTTGTCTCCTGCCTCCAGTGAGCTATTTATCTTCTTTTGACCTCTAAGTGAAGTAATCAGCTATGACCTGACTTACAGACCAAACTCCACCCCTTCACTCTTAAGTCTCTCAAATAGGAACAGATTATAGAATTACCATATCCATAGTGACTTTTACTTTGATATCACTGAAAGTATAGGTAGATGGCTTTGTGAAGATGAACATCTTCTTCCCATGCTATAAGAACTTCCCATGCCATAAGGGCCATCATATATGAACTATTTTTTCCTAGATTGGGGATAAAATTACATATGAGTCCAAAATTCATTCATATATTTATAGTTTATATATTTCTCTGGTTCAGTAAAGTGACCACATTTTAAGCAGGACACCATTGACGAGGGGTGGGGTGGGGTGGGATTCTTGATTAAAAATTCAGTCTATATGGAGCAACAAAAATTTTCATAGAACAGAAAATAGTATTTTAATATATTTATTTTAATTTTAAAATGCCACAGGACATTGTCAGATTGTCCAAAAGTGGGACATCTGGTCATCTTACACAGGCATCATTTTCGTTTTATGTTAGATAATATGCTCGAGGATCCACTAGGAGCATAAGGTAAATCTAGTGGCGGTGTCATTAAATTAGCCAGTGGTATGGACTATTTAATACTTTGGCGCAAAGGGAATTTTACAAGTATGGGCCTTCTATGAAGTGCAATACATGAATTGTTGACTTGTATACATTAAACTCTTAAGTGAATAGACACTATTTACACAAAAATGGGAGTTGGTAATAGACAAAACTTTCAAAAGTATTTAGTGACAAAGACACTGACATCTCTCAGATTAATGTACTTCATAATAAAGCAAGGAGGTCATTAGAATAGTAAATATATTGTGGTCCTGGACCACCTTTCACTGTGCACTGTCGACATAGCCAAACCAAAGTCCAATATTCATCAAGTCTATGTCCTGCTTCTTCTCACAATAGGGAGTTTCAACTTTAAGTCCACAGGCTGCAGAGATTTTTAACTGTTTACTTAGTAGGATTTCCATATCAAGTCCCTCTTGTGTGGCCACAAAGGATGCTGTGCACCTAGAAATAACAGTCTAAAATCCAAGTAGTCTATGCAGCACACAGACTGGGTCACCAGTCTGTATAGACGCCAGAGCAAAAGTGTCCAGTTAAAAACACAGTACCTGGCATGTTTTCCCCTTGAGTTTTATATTGTTAAGTTTTTTGTTCAAACTCTCCTCCCCTTCCCACCCTGGGAGGTTGTCCTTCCGTTTTCCTACATATATGATTTTTCTTTTCTATTCTTTTACTATGCTGTCCTGAAAATCTTTTCCTTTTCTTTCACATTATGTCATGTATATCATGGTGACTTTCTTTTGAAATCAATTCTATTTGGTGTTCTCTGGGCTTCTTGGATAGTTTTTTTTGTTCTGTCATAATGCTAGGGAAATTCTCATTTATTATTTCTTCAACTATTTTCTTTGCTTTTAATTTTTTTCTTTTGGTTCTGGATGTCTATAAATATAAATTATTCCTTTTAATAGTGTGCCATAGATAATTATTAAGATTTCTTCAGGTTTTTTGGGTCGTTGACTAACTTGACCTTGAATTTTGAGATTTGTTTTTGAAACCACTGATTTGTAAGTCTATTGTTTCAATCAATCTGTTCTATGCTTTCAAATAGTATCCAATTCTATTATCATAGTGTGTTTGACTTTTGAGTTTCATTTGGAGTTGTTGGATTATTCTTAGTTTTTAATTTCTTTTTTCTAAGTTGTCTTGTAGTGATTTCCTCAGTGTTTCTATCTTCTTCACCCCCACCCTCTGTATTTATACAGAAAATTTCTCCATTGTTTTAAATCAGCTGAAGATCATGTTCCAAAAGCAGTCAAAGGAATTTCTAAAGATTTTTCCTCCTCCAAGCCCTTCTCCATATGCATAACTACAGGTATTTTCTCAATTGAGCTATTTCTTTTCTTGTTTTTCACATGTGTCTAGCGAGTTAATGTTGCCTCCAAGATGCTGCATTGTTTTTATTGCTTCTAACTGAACAGCAATTCCTTTACACCTGTTATAGATCACAAAGGGTGAAGGGTGACCAGGTCATCTGACACCAGCCTATCTCCAGAGAGGCCAACATATGGAAGCAATTAAATATTACTCCCATTCAATTACTAGTTTGAAGTCAGTATCCAAGTCCTCAAGGAGTTCAGGACAAATACAATTTACATAAAAGAGGAAAAATGAGAATTTTCAAGACACTGACTGTTCACTCACCCAAGCTGCATTCACTAGCTCTGAATATCAGAACCATGTGTCCTTGAACATGAGTTGACAGACATGCTGCACCTTTGAATCCCAAGTCACAGAAGAACTGTGATTCCAACTCCCCTGTGTTGTTTTTTTCCTAACACAAGCACACCTAATTCTTGACTCTCCCAAGGCTGACTTGTCTTCCTGCCATTCCAGGAATGTGTCTCTACAGCACAGCCAGAGTTCAAACTGGGCATCAAGAGTCAGCCACCAGCTGGTTTGAATCTCTGTTATCTGGCTCAAATACAGTGAGTGGGTCAAGACCCTCTTAACACCACTGGATGTGGGAACCCATGGATTTTCCTGCACTGGTTCAATTGCAACCCCCCCCACCCCCCAGCATGTACTTATTCCATAACCATACCCATACCCATACCCAAAGTATGTTGGAGGTGAAGTGGTGGTCTACTTAGGGGTGGATATGGAGATAAGGCATGATATTGTCACAGGTGTCCTCTAAGGACAGCATGGAATCCTCAACTTTTGGGAGTTCTTTGTAGTGATCCCTCCCTGAAATACCAGAATGTAATTGGTAGAAGTTTCTACTCCTCAGGGGAGATCCAGCTTTGCTTCTCGACAAAACAGTTTCATAGAGCCTCTGATTATGTAGCCAAATTGAATCAAATTTCTTTCTTTTTTTCCTTTTTTTTTGTTTTCCTGTGACATTGAGTACCACTACTTTCTAACCTCAATTGCTTTCAGATAAAAAGTTAGCTCAACATATTTATACTTCCTTGTATGTTGAATTGTTTTTCTCTTGTAACTTTAAAGATTCTTTTGTGTGTTATTCCGGGTAGACTAGAGGAACAAATTCTTAGACAAGCATATGGATATAAGGGTATTGTTTATATACAAGAGGAATAGGATATTAAGAAAGCATTCCAACCCAGTCCAGTTCGAAGTCATAAGTCTGATATTAGCTCATATGCCCAATACCAATCTATAAAGTCTTTCAACTCACAAAGTCATAGGTCAATGGGTACAGAGTCCTGCTGCTGGCAGGGGTCTCCCCATGGCTCCTTGCTTCCAGGGTTCAGGGTCCATCAATAGCACCCAGTAGTGGATAGAAGAACCTCAGCAATATAGGGGTCTCCATGTGGCTTCTCCAGCTTCAGAGGTCTGGTTCCATCAGGGTAAAGCCATGTGGCTTCTCCTCTGGCTCATCCAGATCCTCGGATGCTGCCATCTTATCTTGTCCATAGTTTGTTGTCTCTGAGACTAACTCCCAACAAATGGGGAGATAGCTTCTCATCTCCATCAGGGAGATATCATGAGATTTCCCAGAAATCTCAGGAGAAAGCCATGCCCACACGGAGGCCTCATTGGCTACTCAATGGCTATCTCCAGATGACTAGGCTAGTCTCCACCCCTACATCTCAATCATGAAATTAACATAGGCACATGACCACCAGATTTTGTCTTTGACTAATAGCTTTATTATGATTTATTTTCATTTATGCTATTTGAAATTTATGAAGCCTATATATGTAGAATGTTTCTGAATAAATTTGAGTTATTTTTATTCCTTATCTTTTTTTAGTATTTTGTGCTTATTTTTCTTCTTCACTCCTTAGTCTAATTGTAGATATATTAGGGTAAATAGTGTCTAAAATGTCTTTGAGATTTCACATTTTTCTGAATGTTCATTTGCATATTACCTTTAAGTATATCTCCAAGATTGCACATTCTTTCTTTGGCCAGTTAAAATCTGTAATTGAATTTCTACAGTGAATTCTGTTCAGATTCTATATTTTATTTATTTATTTATTCATTTTATTGGGGTCTCATATATAAATACATATACTGTGCCTAGCACCTCACATGCCTGCTGCCATCATCATTCTCCAATATCTGCTTTTCCACTTGGGCCCTTAATATCAGCTTTTCATCATTCTCTCTCCTTCTGCATTCCCCCTCCCCTACCAACCCTCAATACTTCATAAATTATCATTATTTTGTCATATCTTACACTGCTGGACATCTCCCCTCACCCACTCCTCTGATGTTCATCCAGATAAGAGGTTGTGTGCAGATCCTTGTAATTGGATACCCCTCTCTATCCCACCTTTCCTCCATCCATCTGGTGATTCCACTCTCACTACTGGTTCATCTGTCCTGGGTTCCCAGTATTTCTAGTTAGCTACCAGTGTAGCCCTTCCGGTCAAGCTGGATTTGAAGGTATAATTGGGGTCATGATAGTTGAGGGGAGCGAGCCTTCAGGAACAAGAGGAAAGTTGTATGTTTCATCGCTACTTGACTGGCCCATCTCCTCCCCGGGACGCTTCTGTAAGGGGTTGTCTAATTGCCCACAAATGGGCCTTGGGTTCCCACCCCACTCTCCTCCTCATTCATAGTGATGTTTTTCTTGTTCTTTGATGCTTGATATCTGCTCCCTTTGACCCCTCGTCATCACACAGGCTGCTATGCTTCTTCTGTGTGGGATTTGTTGCTTCTGCACTAAATGGCCACTTGATTACCTTCAAGGCTTTAAGACTCCAGATGCTTTTTCATTTGGTATCTTTGCACCATCAGCTTCCTCCACTCTGTCTTCCTCTGCACCCTTTTGTCTTCAGTGATCATGTTGGGCGGGTAGGCACATAAAGATACGGTTTTGGTTCTTTGATGCCTGATACCTGGTTCTTTATAGACCTCATGGTTGCACAAGCTGGTGTGCTTCTTCTATGGTGGGTTTTGTTGCTCCTGAGCTATATGACTGCTTGTGTACCCCCAAGCCTTTAAGACTCTAGACACTATATCTTTTGATAGCTGGTTACTTTGAGCTTTCTCCACCTCTCTTGCTCATGCCTCCACATACCCTCAGTGATCGTCTCAGGAAAGTGCGCACGCATTGATATGATTTTTTCCTGTTTGATGCCTGAGACCTGATCTTTTCAACACCCTATGGCCATGCAGACTGGTGTGATTCTTATGTATGGGCTTGGATACTTATGAGCTAGATGGCCTTTTGTTTATCTTCAAGCTGTTGAGACCCCACATGCTCTATCTTTTGATAGCTGGATGCCATCAGTTTTCTTTACCACATTCAGTTATGCACCCATTTGACTCCAGTGATCATAGCAGGCCAGTGAGCATCATGGAATATCAGATTATTAGAACAACGTGTTCTTGCATTGAGGGAGTGCCTGGATGGAGGTCCAAGGTCCATCTGCTAACTTAGTACTAAAGCTATAAATATAAGTATTAGATTTATTCTCTCCTTATCATAAATTGTTGTATTTATGTATGTAATGCCTGTGTTTAGACCTCTGCAAGTGCCCTCTGTCTTCTGGTTCTTTCCTAGATTTCCTTATACCTTCCTCCTGTCCCACTATCATGCCCAACCTTCATTTGATTTTCAGTACTTCCTTTCTGTTACATTACCCTTGCTTTAGCCCTATCAGGCCTCCCACACTATCCTTGCCACTTGTTGCTCCCCCCGTCCCTGAGCCTGTGCAAGCCTTCCTCCTTCTGTCCCCTCCCTCGTGTCCCTCAGTAACCAGCAGTCCAATTGTTCTCTCCTCCCGACTGTCAATCTAGGAGTAATCCCTTCTTGATTTGGTCCATTTTGGGGGCTCAGACTGCATTGATTTCTCATATGTGACCCCAGAAATGTCCTCTGTCACTGTATGCTTTAGGAAGGAGACAGTTTGACAAGCTCTGTTGTTTGTCCAGTCCCCCCTGACCCATTAGGTTCCTGTAGAGGTGTAGTCCTCTGAGTATCGTGGGTAGCAGCCATACAAGTGTTGGGACCAGAGCAGCTGTCTTTCTCTTCCTCTCTGTCCACCTGTCTCCATGTGGGTGTGGCATGCTGGTCCCTCCAACCATTCTCTGCCACACCCACTTCGAGGGAGAGAGTCAGGCTGGCTCTGGGTGTCCAGCCCTGTAGTTCTCTCTTTTCATGCATCCTTACTTGTGTCCATGATGTCCTCATGGTTGGGTGCTTCATGGTAGGATCTGCATGCCCACTCCAGCGTCTGTGGAGACAAGACTGGTACTCTTCCCTTGGGTGGGTTAGTGTCCTGCTCCTTCCATGATCCTTTCATGTTTGAACCTCCCTTTTCTCCATCTCACCTCTGTCCTTCTCCCTTACTGTACTGTACCCAACTTATACTTCCCTAGGTCTGGTCCCACCTCCTCCCCTATCCCTAAACTTCCACCCAACTGTTATGATATAGGAGTCTTCTCTTCTATACCTACCATGCTGGTTACACTTCCTTCAGGGGACTCATTCTGTACTTCTCCTTTTGTGATAAACTGATTTTCTTAACTTAATTTCCTCCAGCTCTTCCCATGAGAAGACGTGTTTTATGAACTCATCAGTGATTTAAGAGAAGCATAGTACTCCATTGTTTGTATGTGCCAGAGTTTGCTGATCCACTCATCTACTGATGGAAATATAGATTGTTTTCAACTCTTTGCAATAGTGAATTGCACTGCAATAAACATTGACGTGCATACAACTGGCTGTGGTTTATTTTTTAACTCTTATGGTTATATACCCTATTGAGGGATTGCTGGGTCATAAGTTAGCTCAATTTCCTTTTTCTTTTAATATCGCCAGACTGCTTTCCATGGCAGGTATGCATATCTACAGGACCACCAGCAAAGTAGAAGTGTTTCTAATTCATCACATCCCCTCCAACATTTGTTTTTCTCTAATTTTCTGATTTGGGCTATCATTAAAGGTGTTAGATGGTATCTCATAGTTTTGAGTTTTTGAAATCATTTTATTGAGGACTCCTCCAACTCTTATCATGATTGTGGCAGTCATGTGCTTATGTTAATTTTATGATTGAAATGTAGGGGTGGAGTCTAGCCTGTTAATCTGGAGATAGCTATTGAGTAGCCAATGAGGCCTCTATGTGGGCATGGCTTTCTCCTGAGACTTCTGGGAGATCTTGCGATATTTCCCTCGTGAAATGAGAAGCTATCTTCCCCAGTTGTTGGGAGTTACTCTCAGAGACAATTAGTCACAGACAACACAGGATGGCGGCGTCCGGGAGACTGGAGGAGCCAGCAGAGAGAACACATGGTTTTGCCCTGATGGAGCCAGACCTCTGAGGCTGGGGCAGCCACATGGAGGCCTCTGTCAGTGATGAGTTGTTTCTGCCACCACAGGATGCTGTTGATGGATCTTGAGCCCTGGAAGCCAGGAGCCATGGGGAGACCCCTTTCGGTGCCGGGACTCTGTACCCACCGACCTGTGACTTTGTGAGTCAGAAGGAGACTTTTTGGACTGATTTTGGGCATATGGGTTAATATTGGACTTGTGACTTTGAACTGGACTGAGCTGGGATGTTTTCTCAATGTCCTGTTCCTCTTGAATATAAACCCATTCCTTATATCCATATGCATGTTTTTGAAATTTGTTCCTCTAGTCTACCAGGATTAACACAATGATCAATATATGCATCAATTGTATGCAGTCCGCATTTGCTCATTTGTTGCTATTTTAATTCTTGAAACAACCTCCTTCCACTTAGACTTCTGGCATCAGTTTCCCATTAAGTCCCCTCCTTCCCCACCACCCCTCCACCATGAACCCTTGATAATTTACAAATTGTCATCATTTTGTCATACCATACACTGTCTGATGTGTTCCTTCATCCACTTCCCTGTTGCCCATACCCCAGGGAGGAGGCCATATGTAGAATTTTGCAGTTGGTCCCCCCTTTCTACTCCACCTTCCCTCCACTCTCACCATTGGTCCTGAAGGGATCATCTGTCTTGAATTCCCCATGTTTCCGGATAATATCCATTTCAGTGTACATCCTCTGGTCTGACCAGATTTGTAAGGTAGAATTGGGATCATGATAATGGATGGAAAAATTTAAGAACTGGGGAAATGTTGCATATTTTATTGTTGCTACACCGTAACTTGACTGGCTCATCTCCAACCTGTGACCCCACTGTAAAGTAATGTCACTTCACCCATTGATGGGCTTTGGGTCCCCAATCTGTACACCCCTCCTCTATAATGATATAGTTTTTAGTTCTTTGATGCATGATACCTGACCCCTTCGACAACTTGTGGTCACCCAAGCAGGTGTGCTTCTTCCATGTGGGCTTTGTTGCTTCTGAGCCAGATGACTGCTTGTTTACTTTCAAGCCTCTAAGACCCCAGATGCTACATATTTTGACAGCCAGCCATGATCAGCTTTCTTCACCACTTTTGCATATATGCACATTTGTCTCCATTGATCGTGTTGGGAAGGTGAGCATCATGGAATGCCAATTTAATAGAACAAAGTGATCTTTCATTGAGGAAGTACTTGAGTGGAGGCCCAATGCTCATGTGCTGTCTTAGTATTAATCCTATAAGGATAAGCACATAGATCTATTTCCCCACCATCATATATAAATATATTCACCTCTGTACATGCCTGTATTTAGACATCTATAAATAGCCTTTATCACCCAGTTCTTTCCTCTATTTCCTTTTACTTTCCTCTTGTCCCTCTATCGTGTTCAGTCTCCATTTGGGTTTCAATATTTTCTCTGTTACATTACTCTTGAAGAATGCTTATCAGACCTCTCACACCTACCTTGTCACAGATTTTGGCTCACTTGCTGTTTCATTATTCCTGGTTTGCACAACACCACCTCCTTTCCCCCACCTCCCTCTCTCCCATGCCTTCTCCCCGGAAGCATTAGTCCCATTGTTTCTCCTCCAGACTGTTCATCCAGCCTATCTTATTTAGCTAAGCCTGCAGAGATAACGATATGTACCCCCCCAAAAAAGGTATTCTAAGATGAAGTGACCAAAGAAAATAAAATGATAACAATAACAAAAAAGTCCATTATATATATATATATATACATACATATACATATATATATGTTAAAAGGTTTTTTTTTTGTGGTATCACTGCCCTGGTGGGAGTAGGAATTCCAGCCTTGCTCCTGGAGAGCTGCTGCTGGATTGAACTGTCAACCCTGTGGATTGCAGACCAGCACACAACCAGTAGGCCACCAGGGCTCAGCCAAAATATAAAAATAATAGCAAGATAAAAACCTATAAATAGTTCAAGGTCTGTTCATTGACTTCCAGGAATGTCTCCAAGTTGAGTCCAGTGGGGTGCTAGTCACAAAGTATATCCTTGGCCCTCCCTTGGAAACTCTGTGCTCTGTTGCACACCTTTAGTGATTTGTCCTGGTGTGGTTGGGTCAGACAGGATACAGTCCTGTCCCTGCTTCTCCACTGTTGTCCCCATGGAGCTTAGAGTCAGCGAGGGATGCCATGTTTCATAGTGGGGCTGGCCATATGGACCTCTCTTGTGCATAGCAGTTCTTAGTGGGAATATCATTCTCAAAGTTCTGTGGGCCAGGATGCGCTCCATTCTCTCTTCCTGCCACTTCTTTTGTTCTAATGTGCTCTGATTAGGCATGCCCCACTCCCCAAACTGCAGCTTCAGTGGTGTCCTCCAACACAAACTCCCCTGGGGGAGAGGCTGCTGTCCACGTAGTTGGGATTGAGGTTGTGTGCTCAGATCTGTCCACTGGCTCCCTACTTCATGCCGTCACGCTACATTGATATCCTGGATCACTGGGTTTAAGTTTGCTTCCTCTTTCCTTGTGGAGATGTAAGGAATATGCTCCCCTTGGGTGGATTAGTACCTCATTCCCTCTCTACACATTGCCATCTCTTCCATCCCCCTCACTGTCGTTGACTACCATATGTAGGCCTGGATTTGTTCTGACCTCTGCTGTACTACCTGAATCTCCCCCAGGAATTTCTGTATACAGTAGCTTTTTCCCTATGCTCCTTTTGCATTTTTTAAACTTATCTCAGTGGACTCATGTGGTACATGTTCTTTTGCACTTGGCTTACTTCACTTAGAATAATTTCCTCTAGTTCTTTCCATGCAGTGATGTGCTTCATGTGTTCATCACTCCTTTTTCAGCGATGCATACTATTCCATTGTATGCATGTACCACAGTGTTTAATCCATTCATCAGTTGATAGACACTTGTTTTTTTTCCCCAACTCCTTGCAATTGTGAACTGTGCTGCAATGAACATTGGAGCACAGATGTCTGATTGTGGTGGTTTATTTCTTGCTTTTTCTGGGTATAAACCCAGTAGGGGGATTGCTGGATTATATGATAGCTCAATTTCCATCTGTTTTAGATATTGCCCTCATGGTTGTTTAGATCTGCATTACTGTGACGGCTAACGATTGGGATCATTTTCTCATATGTTTACTGGCCATATGGGTCTCCTCCCTAGTGAACTTCCTTTCTGCTTTACCACAGTTCTTGGCAAGTTCCCTCTTTGGGGTCTATTACGTGTCATCTGTGACTGAGACTCCACTTGCTGAGGTAGGCGTGACACATGGCATGTGGACACAGTGGCTGCAGGTGGCAAGTTTTAAGAGCCCTATTTGCAGTGACTACTGTCCCCTGACTCTGGATGAGTTAGCACTGATAGACCTGAAAGGCTCTGGTCCATGCCTCAGAGACCTGACGCTAAGGCGAAACTGGCATGCGGCATGCCTGCAAAGGCCAGGTGTAGTGATTGCAAAATATGTGCTCGGAAATCCCAGTTCTCAGTTATCTGCTTGTGGCAGCTCGGGGCAACATCCTACCGCAGCCCCTATTGCCTCTCAGACTTCCCCTGCCATGGCAAGACTGTGTGGCTTGCCTGCCCAGCTAGACAAAGCGGCCCACGCCTCTCACGGGACCCAACCAGGTCCCCGTGTCCGCAGAAGACAGCACTCTCCCTGGGCTCTCTCCCTGCTTGACAAAGTAGTGCCTGTCGTGTCGTGCAGCCAAGTCCCCTTTCCCATGAAAACCCCGGAAGTTCGCTGTGGGCAATCATCACTGCAAGGCAAAGCGGTGCACCGCTATCCCGTGTCCCAGCCAAGTTCCCCTGTCCGCGAAATACAGTGTAGTTGGCGCTGTGGTCCAGTTGCTACCATACAATGCAGTGTGCGGCTTTGCTTTTTAGCAAGGCCCCCTCTCCTGTGGAAAAGCAGCTGGCAGGAAATGCACAATATATGGAGACAGATCTCAGGGGTTTGAAACAAAGCAGATATGGGACAGGGTCCCCTCCTGGATGGAGAGGTCCACTTTTAGAAACCTTTCCACTCACCAGATCACGTCCACTTGACATCTCAGACACCAGACTCACCAGAACTCCTCGTATGGGCTGCTTTCCTCGGGTCCCATCTTGACCCCCACCTCCCAGATTCTATATTTTTCAACTCCAAAATTTCCACTCATCTTCAAAAATAAGTTTTATTTGCTTCTGAAAATTGCCCTCATGAAGAGTTATCACCATCATATCTTTTTAAAGTACATTTTGGGGTATCTTAAGTTCTTTAAATATATTTACAATACATCATGGACATCATATCTGATCTATATATTCCTTTTTTCCACAAGAAGG
This sequence comes from Nesogale talazaci, assembly GCA_004026705.1. Classification (NCBI taxonomy): domain Eukaryota; kingdom Metazoa; phylum Chordata; class Mammalia; order Afrosoricida; family Tenrecidae; genus Nesogale; species Nesogale talazaci. The sequence goes on along the minus strand of PVJH01002500.1, from coordinate 11,952 downwards.
CATCAGATATGGTTCTATACTCCATTCTTCCTTCTATTCTAACATCAATTGTTCTTCCCACACCACTCTTAATTTAGAGATTAAGATTCATTACCATGGCCACAAATAATACAATTATAGTTATTCATTAGAGGACTCAACACATTATCAAAAATCAGGATTAGTAATCATTAAGAAAACAGTCATTGGTCCACATTAACATCTCTCCTAAGGCAGCACCAATTTCCTTTCTAGTCTTCAGCCTCTCATTCACAGGGTCCATTGGCCTCTGCCTTCCTGGACCAGGAAGGTAGCCTGTCATTCTGTCTCACAGCCCCACAGTCTTGGCCCTGCTGCTCTTGTTCTGTCTCCTACTCTCGGTGGCATGGTCGGTGGGGTCTTTCTGGTATCGGCCTCCATTACTTCGAACAGAGATCTGTAATGTGTTCTAATGGTACTGGGAATTCTTTCTTTACTTCTCTTTCTAAGAGGGCTCATCTAGAGAGGCAATGGGTGTTCAAGAAAACCAACAAGTTCCCTCTATCAGTGTCATACACTCTCCATGGTCCCACCTAACTATTAAGTGGAAGTTTCAGATACACAGATAAAAGAGCTATATTAAGAAATTTAACTTTACCACAATATTTCTAAAAAGTCCTTTGAAGCATTTGCTTCTAACTCTAATATGTGGGTCATCTCATGAGACAATTTTTTAAAAGTCATTTTATTGGGGGCTCATGCAACTCATCAATCCATACATCCATCCACTATGTCAAGCACATTTGTATGTTTGCTGCTATCATCAGTATCAAACCATTTTCTTTCGACTTGAGCCCATAGTATCAGCTTTTCAACCTCCTTCCCTCAAGAACCCTTGCTAATTTATGATTTATTATTATTTTGGCATGTCTTACACTGTCCAACATCTCCCTTCACCCACTTTTCTGTTGTTTGTCCCCCAGGGAAAAGGTTATATGTAGATCCTTGTGATCAGTTTTTCCTTTCTACCCCACATTCCCTACACCTTCCAGGTATTCCTACTCTCACCACTGACCCTTAGGAGTTCATATGTGCTGGATTCCCAGTTGTCATCTGTACCAGTGCACATCCTCTGGTCTAGTTGTATTTGTAAGGTAGAATTGGGATCATTATAGTGGGGGAGAGGAAGCACTAAAGAACTAAAGCCCCAGTGGAGTAGTGGTTGAGTGCAGGATTGCAACCCACTGACTTGGTGGTTCAAATCCAGCAGCAGTAAGGCTGGGTAGTTCCCATGACCACTAGATGGCAGTGATGCCCCCCCCCAAAAGAAATTGATTCTAAGAACTAAAGGAAAGTTGTATGTTTCATCATTGCTATACTGCAACCCTTCTGTAAGTGGATGTCCAATTGCCTACAGATGGGTTTTATGTCCCCACTCCACACTTCCCTCATTCACAGTGACATGATTTTTGTTGTTTGATGCCTGATACTTGATGCCATCAACACCTCATGATCACCCAGGCTAATGTGTTTCTACCATGTGGGCTTTGTTACTTCTCAGCTAAATGGTTGCTTGGTTATCTTCAAGCATTTAACACCCCAGACACTATATCTGTTGATAGCCAGGCACCATCAGCTTTCTTCATCACATTTGCTTATGTACCGACTTTGTCTCAGTGATAGTGTCAGGAAGGTGCATATCATGGAATGTTAGGTTAATAAAGCAAAGTGTCCAATGCCTATTTGCTATCAGTATTAAACCTATAAATATATGTACATAGATATGTTTTCCCATCATCAAATAGAAATATATTTGCATATGTCCACATCTGTATTTAGATCTCTATAGTTGCCCTTTGCCTGTTAGTTCTTTCCTCTACTTCCTTTCCTTTTGTCTGATTATCATGGTCAGCTTCATGTGGGTGTCAGCTATTCCTCTCAGTTACATTGCCTTTGATCACCCCCTACCAGTCTTTCTACACCCTCCACACCATTGATTTTAGATCACTTGTTGTTCCCTTCTTATTGGTTTTGTTGATACCCACTTCATTTTCCCTGCCTCTCCCTCTCCTGTGTCTCCCAGGAACTATTGCCTATCTTTTTCTCTCCAAGATTGTTTATCCCCCCCTATCTCTACTAGATACACATGCATAGATAATAATATACATAAGAACAAGACAGGGCAAAACAAAAGATAACAAAACAACAAAAACCAACAATAGCAACAAAAAAGAAAAGCCTGTAAATAGTTCAAGGTTTGTTTGTTGCCTTTTGGTAATATTTTGCAATGGGATACTATTCCCAGGCCCCAATTAAAAAAAATCATTTTATTGGGAGTTCATATAATTCTTATCACAATCCATATATACATACATTATATCCAAAACACATTTGTACATTTATTACCATCATTATTCTAAAAACATTTGTTTTCTACTCAAGCCCTTGTTATTAACTCCTCATTTTCCCCCTCCCTCTCTCCTCCCCACCATGAACCCTTGATAATTTATAAATTACCATTATTTTGCCATATTGTATACTGTCCAATGTTCCCCTCCAACAACTTCCATTTTGTCCATACCCCAGGGAGATGTAGATGCTTATGAAGCACATTGTTACAGGGGAAGAATTGGAGCAAATTATGCTAAGTGAAGTAAGCCAAGTGCAAAAGGACAAGTACATTATGCGTTCGTTGACATAAGCCCAATGTCTAATTTGGTATTCCATGCAAACTTTGTTGCTTTGTTCCCCTTGCTGTCCTTTTGTACCCCCTTAGTGGTTTGTATACCTCTGTGTGGTAGGGTCAGTTTGGGTGCAATTCCCACACTGTGTCATAAGACAGTTTTTACTACCTGTTTTTATATTTTCTATGTATGAATCACATATTTTAATTATTGTTCTTTTATTTTGAGTATTTTCTCAGTTAATGGATAAATAAATCATTTGTGAGGATTTATTTCAACTGTGTCGTCTTAAAGTTATTTCTCAACTTTATATCATTGACATGACAATGGTTTAAATGGACTCTTCCCCTCTCTTTTAACAACATTATTTTCACCTCTCTCTTAAACTGACTACCCTAGTTTCACTGTTAAACTTCCCCTACTCCTAGAAGGTTGGTCTTCCCCCCCACCCCAGGGCATTGGATTATAAATGTTCCATAATTGGAGGCAGTTATATCCTGGTTCTTTGTATGTGCAGTATTTGAAACAGCCTTGGGATACTGCACCACCATTTTCTTCTGTCCTGGTTTTCTCAGGTAAACAGTGGTCCTACTGTTTAACTTATTCTTTTGAGAGAATTAACATCCTCCTTTTGATTTCTTACACCTCTAAATTATCAATTCTTTTTTCACTTAACTGTTGGGTGCAACATTCCGTATACTTTGATATAAATAAAATCATTTCCTTTGAGAAAGCTTCAGAGCTCCTTGTTTCTATGATAGGATTTTCCCTTGGAAAAATCCTTGCATTACTCCTCCAGAGCTGATAAGTGGTAATGATGTGAGTTAGCCAGAAACTGGCGAGAGTAGATGTGTTCAGCGGGAGGAAACTAGTAGGAATATTAAACACAAAAGAGGCAGAGGGAGGCATCAATACATATCTCTTCATTGCAAAGGTTGGTGAAGGGTAGAATAAAACATATTTTCTTATCAATTTAAGATCATGAAATGGCTGAAGGAAGGAAGGCAGGATGACTTCCACAATGACAAAATGGATTCTTGCATTTTGGGTCTGAGACAAGTGAGGCATGAAATCTGGGGTATGGGGTGCTGGGGTTCCAGGATAAACATGTCTGACAGGAGGAAGGGCAGTGTAAAGGACAAGATAATAGCAGAAGACTCACCAGAAAGCCAGCTTGTAGTGTGAAGTTTACCACTAGCAGAGTATAAGGTTCAGCTTTACATTTTGCCAGGCCTTTTAGACAAGCTAAGCGTCCTTTGGGCTCTGTTTCTGAAGTATCCCCCTTAATAAATTTCCGCTTCCTCTTCCAACCTTTTCTCTGACTCTTGTCCGAATTTTCTCCCTTCCCTGAAATCTTTCTTGCAAGTGATAGAAGAATCCAGTAGTGGAAAGCCAAGAAACCTGAGCCTCCTCCTGGTAATAATTGTGGCCCGTTTCTTTTTGAGTGATAGCCTCTCTTTAAAAGAAGGGCCCTGGATTTGAGCAGTCACCTTTGTTTTTTTTCAGTTTGTCTTTCATGGTTTGGGGTCCTGAGTGAACTGGAGTAACAATGGTAATCCCAGTATTATCAATTGTCTTAATTTTAAAAAATATTTGTCAAATAATATTTATGTAATTTTCTCAGTAACCATAAAATCCAACTATTTATTTTAATTTTGAAAACAGATACTATGCAATTCTGGTTAGTTATTTTCCCCTGGGGGTTTTGAAAGAGTCCTGCAGTGATTCTGGGTCTAGGTTAATTAAAGTCTGGGGACAAAATCCCATAAGACACCCATCAAGATTCTCAATATAATGGTAGATACTTCAGAGTGCATCAGAAAATGAATTAACCGCTCTTCGGTCAAGTCGTATTTCTAATAATCATTCACATTTCACGTGGTTTGAGACACGCAGGTTACACACTTACACACACACACACACACACACACACACACACACACATGAAATAAGCCTCGGAGTTCACACAACACACGACATCCAACGAAGGGATCAAGGGGAGGGTCTGTACAGAGTACACAGTACGTGAGGTATACACGGCATTTCCAGAATGCAGGCTAGTAGCTTCACTTCAGCGTAGTCCCCCTTTGACTGACCTATTTTTAATGTGATCTAGTTTTCATTACTTTCTGCTTTCCCTTAGATTGGCTTTTTTCTATGTTTTGGTTTGTTATTGTTGTTGAGGGTTTTATTGTGGCAGGGGAAGTTGCAGGGGAACAAGAACCTAAAAAACAATGAGCACAAAAATGAAGGAACAATATTTTTTTGAAAAAAGAAGATGGTGATTAGATACTCATTGACCAATCATTATCAATTATTATTTTTTGGAAGAGCTTGATGACATTTGGAACAACATTGGAAATTAAGGATGGGAGATGTGGGTTCATGCTAAAATCATGTCACTTTCTGTCATTTCCACAAAAATGTTTCTTTGGTTAACTCCAATGACCTTTACTGATTTTAATAGACAAGGTGATATAGAATATAGAAAAATATAGACTTTCAATAGAAAGTGTGGCAGCCATGTGCTTATGTTAATTTCATGATTAAGAGGTAGGGGTAGAGTCTAGCTTGTTAATCTGGAGGTAGTCATTGAGTAGCCAATGAGGCCTCCATGTGGGCAGGGGTTTCCCCTGAGACTTATGGGAAATCTCGCGACATTTCCCTCATGGAGATGAGAAGCTGTCTCCCAGTTGTTGGGAGTCAGTCTCAGAGACAAAGAATCAGAGACAAGACAAGATGGCAGCATCCAAGGAGCCGAAGGAGCTGGAGGAGAAGTCACATGGCCTTACCCTGATGGAACCAGACCTCTGAAGCTGGAGAAGCCATGTGAAACCCCTGCCAGCACTGAGTTGCTTCTACCACCACTGGATGCTGTTGATGGACCCTGAGCCCTGGAAGCAAGGAGCCGTGGGGAGACCTCTGCTGGTGTCAGGATTCTGCACCCACGGGACTGTGACTTTATGAGTCGGAAGGAGACTGTATAGACTAATATAAGGCATGTGGACTAATATCGGACTTATGGCTTTGAATTGGACTGGGCTGGGATGCTTTCTTAATGTCCCATTCTTCTTGTATATAAACTTTATCCTTATATCCATGTATATGTTTTTGAGTTTGTTTCTCTAGTCTACATGGAGTGACACAGAAAATAACAGACAACCATTTATAGCCATTTTAGTGAATGCTACTCACAGAATTTAATTTTTAGTACTGAAATGAACAGCAACCACCAATGTGATAGTTGCATAATCTAATCTGGTGTCAATTTGGGACTTGAGAGGATTAGAGTGAAGGTGTGGAGTCTAATCTGTCAATGTAGTTATATCTAATGCAGCCTTTGTGTGGACATGGCCTCCTGAGAATTCTGGGAACTCCTGTATTTCCTCCTTGGAAGTGGAAGACACCTCTCTCTCTCTCTGTTCACTCCCTCGTAGACTCTTTATTGACAAGACAAGTTCCCTTGGAGATGTTCTATTGACAAGACATATGGCACTACACTGATAGACTCTTGCTCTGGGACTTGGAGAAGTCATGTGGAGACCCCTGCCAGCATTGAGATGCTATACCACCACTGGATCCAAAGATTTTTTACCCTCTAGTCTGTGATCCCCCTGCCTGAGTTTGGCATCACTGCATGTGTTTCTGGAGTCTGAAGAGGACTTTATAGATTGGTATTGGACATATGGGATAATATCAGACTTAGGGGCTTGGAAAGGACTGGGTTGTAATGCTATCTTAATGTACAATTACCATTTATATTGAATTATTTCTTATTCACATATACACATCTTTGGATTTGTTTCTCAGTCTACCCAGACTAGCACAACCAATATTTTCTATTTGACTAAATTATAGGGTGCATTGTGTCTATGTACCTTTTGGTTAATATTATGTTATGTTTAATGAATATAAAGTTTAATGGATTGCCATTGGAAATTTTTATCCATATCAAGCATTTATTTACTATATATTTGGAAAGATGGCTGAAAACTACCTTGAGAATCAAGTTGTTCTAATTTCTAGTTTTAAGGATAAATATGTAAGTTGTTTGTTATATTTATAAGAATGGAATTTTGTAGTTTCTTCTACTTTTCAATTGCAGAATAAAATTTCCTAGTTTCCTTTTTCTAGATGTGTACCATCAATGAATATTTTTATTGTTTTACCAATGTAGGATTTGCTGGTGTTAATACATATCACTCCATAGTTCAATCACATCAAGTAGAATTGTACAATTGCCATCAGGATCAGTTTCCAAACATTCTTTTCTTCCTGGACTCCTTGACATCTTCTGCCTTTTACACCCCCATCACCACCACTGTATTCCTACCTCACCACGGCACTGTAACCCTTATTCTACTGTTGTCCCTATACATTCATCAATCCTGGAGTTCACATGCCCCCAAACAGAGAAGCATAAAGCACAGAAACATAAACATAAAAACAGAGAAGCATAAGCATATCGCAAAGAAACACGTGACCCTCAATGACAATACACCTCTGAGATAAGCCTCAATATGAACAAACAAAAACAAAACAAAAATGCTGAAAGTTTTCAAAGCACATCAGGTCCAGTGTTCATCAGAGGAGGAAATCAAATAAAAAAACTTTAGCTGTCCAAGTCAGGCTTATTCTTTTGATCCTCTATAGCCATCTCTCCAACACACTTTTTACTAACTAGTTTCCTCCTATCCCTCAATTAGGGGTAGAGGGAGAACACCAGAGGCTTATTTCCTATATAGATCCCACAGATGTATCTTGGGCACCTACTGTCCATTTACTGCCCATTTACTGTCCATTTCTTCTACAAACCACATCTTCAGAAGGTAGGCTCTGATACTAATCCCTCCTTTGACTTCAGACTGTATGATTTACAATGTGACTGATGATAGTGTGGTTCTTCCGTGTGGGCTTAGCTAGAATCTCCCTTAGAAAGCTGCTTGTTTATAGATTTGCTTCAAATACCCCAGACATTACTTTATCTTAAAGTTATTTTCTTTGTCATATTTTGCGATGTAGCATCTGTATCTTCTGTGTTCCCAAATGAAGATGGGTATCAAAAAGGGCCATGATGTAAGAACTAATTGCTCTTAAGTTAGAGCGAGGATTCAATGTGAGCACAAAAATCATTCCTGGATCTAAGGTTTTGTGTTTTTAAAAATCTGCCTTTGGCTCCCTTTCAAAATCTCCATGTTAATTCAGGATAGACAGTCTTATCAATATCCCCTTGGGGTATAATGATCTGCCAATAATATTGTCTTTTATTCGCCCCTGCTATCAATTTCCTACAACCCTTTTGAGGGAGGGATATTGGACCAATGTAGGATAACTCCCTTTCAAATTATTTGTACTATTCATCACCCTTTCATCGATGGGTGCTATTTACACAAACAGTAGGGTTAAATTCAGTTAAATTTACATTTAATTATCAATGAGAATGTCAGCTAGATTTGCCAGAATAGTATGTATCTTAATACAGCATCTAGGGCATTGATGCAGCAAGACCATGTTTGTCCAACTACCAACATTTCAATATCTTGGAACAGCTGTCTTCTTCTTCATCAGCTATCATGTGTTTTTCAGCTTAAGTCCTCGGGTAACAAATGTGTCCAAGGTAGAGTCCAGTTCACCTTGTGGAGTTTCTGTATTAGATTTCACTGATGCATCCTCTGCAGCATGCTGTGTGCCTTGAAGATCCAGGATTCTGTGTCCCAGTGTTCTACAGCACCCAGCGTGGGTTTCCAAGATACACTTAGAGACATGGGATAATGTGGTCCATTCAGTGCAAACCATCAAAAACGCTTTCCAGTTCAAGTCTCTCAAAGTATTTCTAGTCACCCCCCACCACAACTGGAGGTCAGGCCTGCTGGTTTTCCTATCAATACACATGCATTTGTGTTTTCTCAGACATATTTGCTCCTTTCCCCTCTCCTGATTTGGTTTCCCATCAGTGTCTGTCATCCTCCTGATAGGGCTGTCTATCTGTTCAGGAGGGACCTGTCATAGGTTTACATGGCAGCTACTTATATGCAACATCCTTTTTCTGTCCCTTCACCGTTTGATCTCAACTGATGTGGGGTGTCCTCTGCCAAAGGGACCTTCAAAATACTCACCTAGAGCAGATCTGGTCTATTTGCACGACTTAAGCTCTCTAGCAGGCTGTCTTGCCCGCAGCCCGCAGACTGTGTGCTCTCCATGTCTGATAGTACGCCCATTCTGCTGCTCTTCCTACAGCAATGGACTCACATTATTCATCCCCCACCCCCCTCCTCCCCAACCCCTCACATTATTCATTCTTATGTGATTGGCTAAGTCCTCTTAGTATCATGTCTTCCAGATCCCTCCATGTCTTGAGGTGTTTCATCGCTTTTTTTTTTTTTTGCATTGTATGTATATACAAGAGAGATTGTTTTGTTTTGTTTTTGTGGGCACCACTGCCTCTGGTGGTCGTGGGCGCTTTTGCTGCTCCTGAGAGTCGCCGCTGGATTTGAATCGCCAAGCCCGCGGCCTGCAGTTCCGCACTCAATCACTTACACCGTCAGCCCTATACCAGAGATTTGTATCCATTCTTCTACTGATGGGAATTTATGCGGTTTCCAGCTTGTTGGTATTGTGAATGTACTGCAGTGAACATGCGGTGGTGGAGGTGGTGGAGCGGGGGAGGGGGGGGCTGGGTGGTGGTGGTGGTGGTATATATCTATTTGTGATGTTTCTTATTTTTCTGAGTATATGCCCAATAATGGTATTGCTGAATCATATGGTATTTCAATTGCCATCTGTTTTAAGAGTCACCATATTACCTCCCACAGTGGCGGCATGTATTTTTTTATAAGCCCAGGAGCAGTGGATAAGAATTCCAATCTTAATACACCCTCTCCAATATTTGTTGTTCTCAGTTTTTAAAAATTGGGCACAGTTAATGGTATCAGATGGTGACTTGCATTTCTCAGATGGCTAGTGAACAGGAGTAATTCCTAATGTGTTTATTAGATGGTTGAGTGTCATCACTTGTGAATCATCTATTCAGGCCCTTAGCCCATCTTCTCAGAGGGTTATGAGCTGTTGTATTATTCCTTGAATGTAGTCTTGTAATATACTATAGATTATAACAATCAATCCTTTGTTAAGTCATTACTAAGTATCTTTCCACAGTATGTAGATCCTCTTTTCACTTCTTAAAATAAAGTCCTTCAATATACACAGTGTTATATTTTTAGTAGGTCTTAGTCATCTTTTTTGCCTTCTTTTTTTGTTTGTTTTTTTTTGGGGGGGGCATCACTACCCTCTGGTGGAAGTGGGAGGCCCAGCTTTGCTCCTGGAGAACTGCTGCTGGATTTGAACTGCCAAGCCAGTGGGACACAGTCTCATACTCAACCACGACACTACCAGGGCTCAATCCCCCCCCCCCCTTTTTTTGCGTTATACAGAGTGTGTTTCCTGTGCTGTCTCTGATAACCTGTGTAGTACCTACATAAGGGCACTCAGATTTGTCCCAATCTTCTCTGATGGCTTTAGATTTTTTATTTATTTGATCCTCCTTGAGTTTGTTTTTGTGCATGGAGTGAGATATGGTTCTTGCTTCAATCTCGACAAGTGGATATCTAGTCTTTCAGCACTGCTTATTGAAGAGGACATCTGTTAACCATTTAATGCTTATTGGGTCTTTGCAAAGAAATCAGTTGTCTTGTGTGTGGGTGCTTTTATGCCTGGTTTTCTGTCCTAATCTATTGTTTCATGCAACTATCATGATACCAGTACCAGGTTGTGTTGATCACTGTGGCCCTGTAGTAGGTTTTGAGGTTGGGTAGTGCAAGACCACCTACCTTGTTCTTTTTGAAGACATCTTTTGCCTATCCTTTGCTTCATTTAAAAAAAGTTTTTGTCAAATGCTATTTATGTAACTCTCTCATGTCTTACTAACCAATAAAATCCATTAGTTTCTTTCATTTTTGAAAAAAAATAATATGCTATACTAGATAGTGATGATTTTTTCCCCCTGAGGTTTATAATAGTCCGGCAATGATTCTGTGTCTATGATTAATTAAAGGCTGGGGACAACCTCCCATAAGACACTCATCAAAGGTTCCCCCATTTGGTGGGAGACACCTCAGTGAGTTATTATAATACTTGGTCTAATCTAAGAGACAGTATTGAGATTTTATTCTGACCTCAGACTTTAGTAAGGTGGAGTACAGAAATTTAGTTAATACGTTTTCTGAGACTCTGGAATGTCTGTGATCTGAGTTTTTCAATAAAGGAGTTGACTGTTTTAATGCCAGAGAGCTAGAAGTTATGCAATGGATGACTGCAGAATCTGGAAGTTCAACAGTTATCAGTGCTGAGGTTGGTGGCCATTTACTTAAGGATAAATTCATGATTTTCAACTTAAAATTTTATTCTGATTGTTCACCACATCTGTAATCATTGAATGAGGCAGGAACTATTGAAAAGCAAGTTTGGGGGAAAAGGGGAAAAAAACCCTGCTTCTCAAAGTGATGAATGAATATAATTAAGTGCATCCTATTATTATGTGGAGAGGAGAAATAATATGAATTCAAGTACTTCAGAAAAAAATATGTAAGTTACAGAGTTGTAAGAGACTGGGAGAACTAATGTGAGAGACAGTGATCCAGGAGCCTAAATGTGAGAATTCACAATGTTTCTTCTTCACACCTGGAAGGGGTCATGATGGCATTATGTTTTTGCATCTCTATCTGCTTATGGGCAGTCAGTAAGAAAATTCATTCAAAGTGTTTTGAATTGTGTTTGGCATTTGATTAGTTCTGCATCCATGTTAGCTATTCTTCACTGTATAATTGCCCTTCTGAGTGTTGTCATGCCCTCCATCAGTATATCTACTGAACTTGCCAATATTACCTACATAATGTGACATGTAACACTTGTACTGCACCAGATACCCTCACTGAAGCACTATCAGTCCATATGATGTGTCCCTGTTCAATAGTCATCCTCTGAAGGATTATTGATGATATGAGTGTTATAGCTAGTTCTTCAATACTTTCTATCCCCAGGTGATCCCAATTCTTTTTTTTTAACTGTTCTAAATGTTCTTTTTTTTTCAATCATTTTATTAGGGGCTCATACATTGTTTTTCACAATATATAAATAAGCATACTCGTCAAGCACCCTCACATGTCCACTTCTATTATTGTTCTCCAATCGTCCACCTTTTTCCCTTTAGCCCCTAGTATTGGCTTATCCATTCCTTCCCCTCTTCCCCTGGTCTCTCCTCCCCTCCAACCCTCAATAGTTTATACATTGTTATTGTTTTGTCATATCGTACACT